>JAESVK010056902.1:0-10703 GCA_017140935.1 Hamamelis virginiana | reverse complement strand
CATCATCTAGCAGGCAACCGCAGAATCGTCAGGGTAGGGGTAGAGGACGAGGTCCTGCTCCAGGTCGTGTGTATGCAATGGTGCCTCCGAATCCAGGGTCAGCAAATGACGTGTTGAGGGTACGCTCTCTTTATTTAATTCTAGGATCCGAGTACTGTTTGACTCGAGATCCACGCATTCTTTTGTCGATCTTGATTGTGCACTCCGTTTAGAACTTTTGCTTGATTCTTTAGATTTCCCCGTGTACGTATCTACACCTGTTGGGGAAAATATGAAGGCAGAAATTGTGTGTAAATCTTGTATCATTTGGATAGATGGTTGTGAGTTCTGTGCAGATCTCATTGTTATGCCTTTGCATGGGTATGACGTGATATTGGGAATGGATTGGTTATCTTTCTATAGAGCAATGGTGGATTGCTTTGGGAAAAAGGTGACCTTGTTTTTGGAAGACGGAAGTCAGGTTTGTTTCATGGGTGAACGAGGCAGATCTGTACCGTTCCCACGAACTCTGAAAGATTTATGGCGAACTCAGGTGAATGGACTTGTGAGTGCCTTGGCGGCACTGGATTTAGATGAAGGTAACTTCTCTTGTTTTGAGCAGTTGCCTGTTGTGAGGGATTTTCTTGATGTTTTCCCTGATGAATTACCTGGTCTGCCTCCTCATCGTGACGTGGACTTCTCTATAGAGGTTTACCCTGGCACTGATCCTATCCATCTTCCCTCTTATAAGATGGCACCTGCTGAATTGAAAGTGCTTGGGGAACAGCTAAATGAATTACAGGCCAAGGGATTCATTCGGGCTAGCCATTCACCATGGAGTTCACCTGTTCTGTTCGTGAAAAAGAAAGATGGCTCATTGAGGTTGTGCATCGATTACCGGAAATTGAACAGGGTAACGGTGAAGAACCGATATCCTCTGCCTCGTATTGATGAGTTGTTTGACCAGCTTAAGGGTTCCTGCTACTTCTCCAAGATTGATCTTCGCTCAGGTTATTACCAGCTCCGAGTTAAAGAGGAAGATATTCCGAAGACCGCGTTCTGTACTCGCTATGGATTGTATGAATTTCTAGTAATGCCATTTGGTTTGACGAATGCTCCCGCCGCTTTCATGGACTTAATGAACAGGGTGTTTCGGCCTTATTTGGATAAGCTTGTTGTAGTCTTCATTGATGACATTCTTATCTATTCAAAGACCAGACGTGAGCATGCTTCTCATCTTCGTAGGGTATTACAACTCCTGCGAGATCATCAGCTTTATGCAAAGAAGGAGAAATGTGAATTCTGGTTAACTGAAGTAAAATTTCTTGGTCACGTGATTTCTGAGCAGGGCATATCTGTTGACCCCTCAAAGGTGGAAGCTGTACTAAATTGGGAAAGACCCAAAAATGCCACCGATATTCGTAGCTTTCTTGGACTTGCTGGATATTATCGTCGCTTCATTGCGAACTTCTCTAGAATAGCAGCTCCTTTAACGAGACTTACCCGAAAGGGAGTGGCATTTGTTTGGGATGATAATTGCGAGGCAGCTTTCCGTGAACTGCAGACTCGGTTGACTTCTGCACCAATTTTGGCAGGTCCTGTCAGTGGGTTGGGGTACACAGTATATTGCGATGCATCTCGACAGGGTTTGGGTTGTGTCCTGATGCAGAATGGTCAGGTTATTGCTTATGGCTCTCGTCAGCTGAAACCTCATGAACTCAATTACCCCACTCACGATTTGGAATTAGCTGCCGTGGTTCACGCTTTGAAAACTTGGAGATCATATCTATATGGGGAAAATTTTGAAGTTTATACCGATCATAAAAGCTTGAAATATATCTTCTCTCAGAAGGACCTGAATTTAAGACAACGCCGATGGATGGAGTATATGGAAGATTATGACTTCGAGCTCAAATATCATCCAGGAAGGGCAAATGTCGTTGCAGATGCATTAAGCAGGAAGTCTCATCCCCGAGTATACAGCTTGGCTTTGGACAGATGGGCAATGTGGAATGTTCTTGAAGACTACGAGATTTATGATATTGGTGGAGGTACTCAAGGGCGTTTGTATAACTTCGCAATACAACCCATGTTGAATACCCGTGTAATTGAAGCTCAGACCCAAGACGAAGAAGTTATGAGACTTATTGCTCAGATTGGCCAGGGTGAGGAGCCCGAAGGATGGAAAATTTCTAGCACAGATGGTGGGCTGCGTTTTCGCAATAGATTATTCGTCCCTCGTGGGCAAATTCGATTTAATGTTCTCAGCGAAGCTCACCGTTCCCGTTTCTCTATCCATCCTGGTGCGACAAAGATGTATCAAGACCTAAAGAGAAATTTCTGGTGGAGAGGTCTGAAAAAGGATGTAGCAGAATTTGTGGCTCATTGTGAAGTTTGTAAGCAAGTAAAGGCAGAGCATCAGAGGCCATCTGGTTTGCTCTAACCTTTGCCTATTCCGGAATGGAAGTGGGAGCACATAGCGATGGACTTTGTGACTGGATTACCTAGAACCGAGAATGGGTGCGATGCTGTATGGGTAATCGTGGACAGATTGACCAAATCCGCTCATTTCCTACCGATCAGAGAGTCAGATAAGTTAAGAGCATTATGCAGACTATACATCAATGAAATTATTAGTTTACATGGTGTGCCTATATCTATAGTTTCAGATCGAGACCCAAGGTTCACTGCACGCTTTTGGGGAGCATTGAATCGAGCCTTGGGAACTCAACTGACTATGAGCACAGCGCATCATCCGCAAACAGATGGACAGTCTGAGCGTACGATTCTCATCTTAGAGGATATGCTTCGTGCCTGTGCCTTAGATTTTAAGGGTAGCTGGATTAAATATGTAAAACTTGCAGAGTTTGCTTACAATAACAGCTATCAGGCCAGTATTGGCATGGCACCATTTGAGGCTCTTTATGGGCGTCCCTGTAGATCGCCAGTCTGTTGGGCAGAAGTTGGAGAGAAACATCTGTTTGGAGAACCCAGAGAAATTCAAGAGGCTATTGAGAAGATCAAAAAGACCACTGAAAAGATTCAGATCATTCGTGATCGTTTAAAGACGACCCAAAGTAGACAGAAGAACTATTATGATGTGCGACACAAGGAATTGAAGTTTGAAGTGGGTGAGTACGTTTACCTGAAAGCTTCACCGCGAAAGGGAGTTGTACGATTTGGAAAGAGGAGCAAATTAGCACCGAGATTCATTGGTCCTTTTCAAATTGTAAGAGAAGTTGGGAATGTGGCATATCAGTTGGACTTACCCCCGAGTATGTCAAAGGTGCATAATGTGTTTCATGTTTCCATGCTTCGAAAGAGCTTGCATGATCCTTCTAGATTTCTTGCCCTGCCTGGTGAAGAACTCCATAGTGATTGCTCGTACAAAGAAGTACCGGTGCAAATTCTGGATAGACAACAGCGGGTCTTGAGAAATAAAGTTATACCGCAGGTGAAAGTTCTGTGGAGGAACCACGATGTCGAGGGAGCTACTTGGGAATCGGAAGAGTCAATGAGAGCGCAGTACCCATATCTTTTTCATGGTTAGTTTTCTCTTATAATTTCGAGGACGAAATTTTCGAAAGGGGGTAATGTTGTAATACCCCAAAAATTTTATCATGCTATTTCCTTATATATATATATATATATATTTATTTATTTATAAAGTTTTGGGGTATTTTAAAAATCCAAAGTCCAAATTTTGAAATTTTATTAAGTGTTGAGGGTAGTTCAAGAGTTTTACATAAGCAAAGGACCTTTTGTAAATTCAACAAATTGAATTTATTCATATTGCAAAAAAGACCCTTGATTTTTCTTTAAAAACCCATGCCTACTGCTCCCATTTTCTCAAACAATTCGTGAGGCTTAAGAGGAAAGCCGAGAGTAGAGTTAGGAGGAGAGGTGAGACTGCCGGAGTTGGCCGGACCCTCACCGGAGTTCTTGCCGGAATCTTCTCTTTCTTCCATTAGAGGTGAGTTAGAGCTCTTATATTTAAACCATTCTTCTCTTCTCTCCTCTCCTCTTTTCTTCTAAATCTCTTGGGTATTTTCTGTGTTGCTGAATATGAAAGGAATCCAGTTTGCATGCAAGTATATTTTGAGATTTATGAGTTTTTACAACATGCATGTGAATTTAAACTAGTTGTTTGTGTGATTTAAACCATGATCTCTCGGATCATGGTGAATGTTGCTTCAAAACAGTTTTTTTAAACGGTGGATTTTATGGCTTTGGTTTTGCATGTGCTGGATCCACTACTGTGGAGATGTACCTGAGCTTAAATCAAGCACGCATGGGGCTGATTTTAAAGTTTTGAAGCTTAATGATTTATGTACATGGAGCCCCTGTTTTTGTATATACATTTCGGACAGTACATGATAAGAAATCTTTGCATTCTTACACTTCTTTTCAAGTTTGGAAAGTGGATCAAGTTATTTTATACATGCATGTGAAGAATCAACTGCTGGAATGGTTTTCTTTTTAATTTGTAAGTGGCTGTGTTGGGAAAACCGTGAGCAGCAGCCATGGCTGCTCTACCCGAGCTCAAAAAAAAAAAAATTTAAGTGTTGTGACAAATCAAGTCAAATTACTTTGCATGTGGTTAACTTCATTCTTAAAATCTATGTTTTTGGCAAACCAGTAAGGTAAAAGGATCTAAATGTAGTAAGCTAACTGTTGGGATGATTTAAAATCTGAGTTTTGAATATTTTTGTAGAGAAGATGACCCACGGCAGCCATGGTTGTCTCAATTTGAGTTATTATTTTAAAAATTTCTTTTGAAATGCTATAATAAACTTTAAAGGGGGCTAAATTTATGGAGGCCGTGAGTAGCAGTCTTGACTGCTCAGTTTTAAATGTTTAAAACTCATTTTTGAATTTCAGAATTTTATAATTTGGATGCATGAGTTTTAATTGGTGCTCTTGAATTTAAAATGTTGGATTTAGCCTTTAAAGAAATGATTTGGGGTTTATTTTGCATTTTATATAAGTCTTGCAAAGCTTAGAAAAGCTTGGATGATATAAATGGCGGTAGTGGACTGTGCAGGTGATAATAACGTGGGGAAGATGACTATTTTGGATAATGGTTGTCTTTATGAGCAAAATTCCGATAATGCCCCTGCCATTATCAATAATGGTTATTTTGCTAGTTTTTACTCCAAACTTCAAATATTCATAATTTCTGCGTATGAACTCCGATTTTTGCGTACTTTATATGTACGGAAAGCTCTCGGAGTCTAGTTTCTAAATATTAGGTTTATTTTCTTAGTTAGGGATTTATGCATACCTTTATTTGTTATTATTTCAGATCAGGGTAGTCCCGGCGACTATCCTTTTGCGAGTTAGCTTACATTCCATCAAGACACTGCTAGGAGGTCACTTGCCCAGTCAAGGTAGGATATAAACCCCTCTAACATTAATGATATATGATTTTGAAACAGGCCTAAGATGATGGTTTGATCACGAACTTGAATTGTTTTACGAATAACCATGATACAGGGAACATAGCTGTTTATAAATGCTTGGTGTGGTGTGTTTATACCTGTCTTGTAAACATGAATGATGGCATATGATTTACTTACTTCGTGCCTGTTTTGAATGATGACTATGGTTGTCTGAAATAATGATTTGATACACATATATGCCACTCATTGCTACTTTACCTGTTCGCTTTGGAGAATTTGTTTAAAAATTCATATTATTACTGTTTTATATGCCTGCTTCGCAAATATATATGTTTTCATGCTGTTATGCATGGTTCAGGCTCGGTTGATATGCAGGGACATTACATGTTTACATTCGACAGTTGGCCATACATTCTAGACAACTGATCGGCTTCTCTCGAGAGGTTTTGACCTTATAAAGGTCGGTTTGGCTGTCGTTGTGCCGGGGCCCGAGAACAACGTGGTTTTTGGCTGTCGTTGTGCCGGAGGCTTATTAGCCTGAGAACAACGTTCTGATGATTATGTTATGAGCCTGGTTTTCGAAATGATGAATATTATGCTGTGTTTATAACTGATCTAAACCCACACCATTTCTTATGTTGATTTGTGAACTGGATATAAATTGTTTATTTATAATGTTCCTTGCATTGATATTATTATTGTTGGTTGAGTTTGTATTCCTACTGGGCATTCCAAGCTCATGCTGTATTTTATGCAGCAGGTTTTCAGGTTACTAGTAGAGGTCCAGCTGTAGGATCGTCTACTCATATTGCATTGGGATTAGCAGTGTTCTGGGCTGTACTGCATCGGTCTACTTAGATTGCATTTGGAGTTGTAACACTCTTGAACTACTACTTTATTTATCTTTATCCCATATGCCAGGGTTGTTGGCATTAAGTTTGATACAATGTCTTTAAATTTCTTTCTATATCACTCGTACTTGGGCATGCATGCATTAGAACATATCATTTCATATTGCTATAAAATATCCTTTTTCTTATCCTATGCATGGAAATATGAATGAGCAGTACAGGTTGTACCTTCATCTTGACACGTGTCGACCTACCCGGGATGGTCGGTATATTAGTCAGGCTGGGGCGTTACAAAATGGTATCAGAGCTCATTAGTAGATCCAGAACGGGAATTCATGCATTGCATATAGAGTCCAGTGAAGGTTAGGAGTTTGTGATAGCGCATGCATCATGTCGAACAGGTCGGGTAGTACACGATAGGGTGGTATGGGAAAATCCGCTCTAACAATTTATTTAACAAGTTGTGCTTTGTTTTATAGAAATGTCGAATCGAAGGTCTACCCGACGTACTCGAGATACCGGGGAACCCTCGAACTCTTCACAAGCCGCCCCTGAAGAGGGCAGTGGGGATGTCCGAAGCTTGCTCAGGGAAATGACTACTTTATTACGAAGTTTCACTGGTCGTAGCCGTGGCCGTGGTCGTGATGCATTAACTGAGACAGATGAAACTAGACCTTCAGCTTGGAGGGAATTTACGAGGGTAAATCCCCCAAATTTCCTGGGAGGGCCTGACCCCTTGATAGCGGAACGATGGCTTGATGAGATTCACCAACTCTTTGAATTAATTGGTACGCCAGCTGAACTTAGAGTTCGATTTGCTGTAAGTTGTTTCCATGATAGAGCCGGTGAATGGTGGGCAACTATTCGTAATAAGCCAGATGTAAATATTGATGGGATGACTTGGGATGACTTTAAGGAAAAATTTAATGGGATGTATGTTCGGGAAACGTATCAAGAGGCAAAATTAGATGAGTTTATGCACCTAACCCAACGGGACATGTCTGTACTTGAATATGAAGGGAAATTCCTAGAGCTATCAAAATACGCGAAGGGGGTAATAACTACAGAAGAGCAGAAAGCCCGAAGGTTTGAAAAGGGGTTGAAGTTGGAAATCAGGGAACAAATTTATATGCTGAAACTTCCAACTTTATCTCAAGTAGTAGAACGAGCCTATTGGGTAGAGAGGGAACTTCCAGAAATACAGCGCGGTTTTCAGAGGCGAGGCTAGGGAGGCAGGAATCAAAGGCAAGGACAACGATTCGGTAGAAATGCTGGGAGAAATGCAGGACAGGGCTCGGGGCAGTCTTCAGGACAGTATCGGGAGTACATGACTATTCCCAGTGCTGCCCAGGGTCAGGGTTATGGGCAGGCATCAAGTTCTAGCCAGGGTGGTTATGGCGCTCAGAGACGTAGTGGTGGCAGAGGTGGTAGTGCTAGTAGTGGTGCTAGTGGGAGTACAGGTTCTTCGGGAGGTCGTGCTCGTAGTTCACCTTATCAACGCCCAGGACAGTCCGGGAGTGGTGGACGGGATGCTAGTGGGCGATTAGTCTGCTTTTCTTGCGGTAAAGAGGGACATATCCGTCGTGATTGTCCTCTCAAGGCCGACAGCCAGCCACCCCCACAGGCACCCCAGTCCCAGTCATATCAACCTTATCGGCCTCAGCCGCAATCTCAACAATTTCAGCAACAGCAAGGACAGCCACACTGTAACACCCCACACAGGGTTACCCCTATGCGGAAATGCCACAGTAACATAAAACACCAAGCGCTTATCTTTTGAGTAATTTCTTTTTAAAATTAACACAGTTTTTCAAAATACGCGTGCGGAAGTCTTTAAATATTTTTTTTTTTTCAACATCTCAACAATTAAAGATAGCGCTGAGTACTAGTTTGTATCCTGAGTACAGTCCCGTAATGTACCCAAATTTCAAAAACATCCATTTAGTTTACTGAGTTGGATAGAGTCTCATGCTGATAACGTGTCATCCTCTTAAAGAAAACACATAGCAGAAAAAATAAACAAACACCAGGATTTACATGGTTCAGCAATTTGCCTAGTCCATGGCGAGTCATTTTTTATTATTGTTATTCATATTACAAGAATACAATATCTTCTTATCTCAATACATTCAGAAATATTTACATCCTTCCATATTCTCATATCTGTCAACAAATTTTATCATCAACCAAATATCACATAAATAAATCATCATATCTGTAATTCATTTATATATATATCATCACATCTGTAATTCATTTATATATATTACAGAATATATCCATCACTTTTTCACAATAAATAATTTTACAGTACATGCATGCTTTATGCATATGACAGATATATGATGCAATGCTCATGCAGTCATACCTGTCATTTTCTCTGTTCTGCTTTTCCTGCAAAACATCAACACATAACAGATGGCTACCTCATTTTTAAGGTACTCAACCATCTTAACCACAACAGCATCCCCTCCTTTTTAGGATGTATATCACCCAATCCCCACCTTTTTAGGACCTACCGCGATTGTCACTCATTGACAAGAGGATTTACGTACTATTTTTAGCAAGGGTGATATATTAGTGCACTAACTGTTTCCTAGGATCTTTTGTCCTATCGGTGGTATCTCAACTCCACAGTTACAAAAATAATCATAAATGCATATGATTTTCTATGCAATATATTTCACATGTAACTGTGTCTCATGCCAGATGCAATTATGCAATACATATGGCATACATCTCATATCAACAATTCATGTATGTCAATTTGTGCATACATTTCATAGTATATCAGCTCAACATTTATATCAGTGATATACAAATAAATCATTCTGCTCACTCAACTTGAGCCACCACATGTAACTGTGCCACTGTAACACCCCGTACTTCTCCAAGTAACAATATTGTCCGCTTTGCTTGCATGCGTAACATGCGCGCCCATTTACGCATATCCACATGACAAGTGTACGGTTTTATTTTCTCAAAACACATTGTTACTATAAGATGTATGGAATTTACTGTTAAGCCCAGTCACTTTCTCATAACGTCATCACCACATGCCATATGCCAATTTTATGTGCAATAATTATGGCAAATATCACAAGTATGTATTTTATACATAACAATTAACATGCTTCATCATTTTATTCATAATAATAACAGCATGTTATAAACTTTACAAATATCACATGCATATATTAACAATTTATATATATGCCAATATAATTTCCATATCTTGTATTTCCAAGGTCTTTCACTAATCATCATGATTTTATAAAAATCAATTATTCATGAAAATTAACTATTTTCCAAAGACTCACAATTTGGAAGATAGTTAATTTTCTATCCACATGTATTTTCTATACAATAATCCATTCTAGGACACTTGTTTGATTTTTGTAGAATTTATCAAATTTTGTTAGATTGAAAAATCATACTAGAATAGTCAAAATATAATGAGGTCACATGGTAAGCCTTATGGTGCACCTTCACTATGCTCCATAATTTTCTAGGCTCTTTCATGCCTCCCAAACAACAACTTTTGTACACTTATATCTCCTTCGTTACTCATCCGATTTGGATGATTCAAGATGTTATAGAATCTGTGTGATACAAGCTTTCAAAATATCATGGTGGTGTATAACACCTCCCATCCGAACATATTTAAAAATGATGCCAAAGTAGGCTCGTTAATAAAATTTCCGATTTTTCGAAAACTTCGGTTCTCAATTTCTCTCACAATTCACATCCAATTGAAGTGATTCAAAGTTCTAAATTCATATAAAATCAATCTACATCATATATGTAAAAATCATAATTTTTCGATAAACTATGAAAATACACTTTGTGTCACTATTAAAGCTTCAAGGAAACTTTCTCTCTCTAGAAATTTCCATTCATCCATAGGTCTTTTTCCATGATTCTTGTCTCTAAAAATCCATAAATTCAAGCTTTACAATATACTCAAATTTCAGAATTTTCGGACATATACACAATATACTACAAATTTTCAAAGTTTCAATATTTCTAAACTTCAGAAAATTATAGAAATTAATCTACTCATTGGAAAATTCCCAAATTTGATACACATGTTCTTGAGTTGATATAATTGATGGGAAAAATAGTCCCAAAGTTTCAGATTTTCATTTTCATATAAAATAAAAATTCAAGATTTGAAATCCCCATATTTCATTTTCATGATTTCCATCCAAAAACAGTTTTTAGTGTTTAGGCCGTATCTTCTAGCTCATTTATCCAAATTTAATGAACAACCAGTGTTCTGAAAAGAAAACTCGAAGATCTACAATTTCATATTTCACAACCATGGCCTAATTTCAACATTTTCATGGTCAAAATAAGCAATTACCGTAGCTTTTCTATTTTGGACGAAAATATCTTTTGCTGAAAAACTAGTTTGAGTAAAACAATCATAACTCTTCACACAAAATTCCAAATAAGTCAAGGTCGGATT
>JAESVK010056900.1:0-13005 GCA_017140935.1 Hamamelis virginiana | reverse complement strand
TCTCTTCCGCTGCGCATCCATGTCTGTGGTTTTCACAGAACCTTTCACATGCCATATCTCATATGGGTTTTTGGGGACAGACTTGGTAGGAACCCTATTTAATAAATATGCAGCAGTTTCAAGGGCATATCCCTAATAGGAGATAGGTAAGTCAGTATAACTCATCATGGATCGAACCATATCCAATAAAGTTCGATTCATTCTCTCAGATACACCATTTAACTGTGGTGTTCTAGGAGGAGTTAACTGTGATAGAATGCCAGCGAGCTTGAAATGATCCAAGAACTCAGTAGTTAAGTATTCACCTCCTCGATCTGATCGAAGAGCTTTAATACTCTTGCCAATTTGTTTCTCTACTTCATATCTGAATTCTTTGAACTTTTCAAAAGCTTCAGATTTGTATGTCATTAAGTACATATATCCTTTACGTGAATGATCATCTATAAAGGTAATGAAATAAGAAAAACCTCATCTAGCTACTTTGCTCATTGGTCCACATACATCACTATGTATTAAACCCAGTATATCTGCAGCCCTTTCACTGTGACCAGTAAAGGGTGACTTGGTCATTTTACCCATGAGACAAGATTCACAAGTTTGGATAGGGTACAAATACTAATGAACCCAATTGTCCATCCTTAACCAACTTGTTAATCCTATCTTCACTAATATGATCTAGTCTCAAATGCCACATATATGTTGGAATTTCATCATCTCTAGGTCTCTTAAGATTTCTTACATTCTTATCATTTTGCTCTATGTAATTAATATTACCATTAATATTTAAGAAGTAAAGACCGTTTAAATAAATGCCAGTAGCTACTAAATCATTATTTAGAGAAATGGAACAAATGTTTTTCCCAAAAACAATACTATAACCAGTTATACATAATGCAGAAATAGAAATAATGTTCCTTATTATCTTTGACATAAATAAACAACCAGCTAATTCTAAAATATCTCCGGATGGTAATGTCAAGAAGCAAGTCCCCATAGCTAATGCAGCAACTCTTGCTCCATTTCCCACTCGAAGGGTAGCTTCTCATTTACTCAGCCTTCTACTTTTCTTTAGATCCTACGTGGAGTTACATATATGTGAACTCGCACCAGAATCTAATACCCAAGTAGAAGCAGAACTAACAGATAAATTAGTTTCAATAAATAGAGCATCGGCCATACATTCTAAAGGTTGATTCTTTGTGGAAATCATGTACTTATTACAGTTCCCTTTCCTATGCCCAGTTTTGCCACAATGGAAACACTTTCCATAAGAATTAGCCTTTTCAGAATTGCCTTTTGTGGATTGATACTTTTCAAATCGAATCTGTTCACCATACAACTCTTGTAGATGAATGAGAATTGATTTAGCACTATCCATAGTGTCATGCTGCTTCTGAAGCTCATTGGTCATTGATGCTAGCATGTAGCATCTAACCTGCATGTCATCCTCCCGCCACTTTCTAAAAGTGTCTCTTTCTTCCTCAGATGCACCATCAGGAAGAAATGCTGGCATAGGTTCATCAAGCACATAGGCAATCTTATCGGAATTGAGAACTATTCTCAAATTCCTCAGCCAATCCATAAAATTAGGTCCAGTCAGTCTATTGCTATCAAGAATTCTGGTTAAGGGATTAAGGTGAGCCATTGGTGATCTACAAATAAAAATAGAAAATCAGTTGATTCAAATATATAACCATTATTACTGGGTCTTAAGTATAATGGTACCTCCCACTATTTCATCAAATCCCATACTCCCTCAAAATAGGATTTGGGAATTTATCTAATAAATTCCTAGTGGGGATTGGAGTCCCATTATGAATTAATGGTACCTCACATAATAGTTTCTTGGTCCATTAATTCCTAATGAGTAGATGACTCTTCATCTAATGCTTCTTAAGCAAGTCCCAATCATCCTTTTGCCTTTAGTTTTAATAAATCTCACATAATAGTTTCTTGATTTATTCAAACTAATTAAGTCATACCCATCATTCCTTACAAGTATGGTTAAACTAATATAAACCTCACATAATAGTTTCTTGGTCTATATTAGTTTGCCATCTCATAATATCTCATATTTAAATAGGTTAATTAGAATCCAAATGTGTGAATAATCCCCTACATATCTGCAGCCATCATATCCAAACAAGGAGTTCTAATTAATCTACAATGATGGAAGGTTATGATAGAATATTCTTAATATTCCTTCATAATAACTTAATATTAATCTTTGAGGGGATTTAAGGTCTCATCATATTAAATCAAACATGCATCACATACATAAATATGTTATTATTATTTTTAGTCTTATAAATGTAATAGTAGAAGCTCCCACTATCTCTTTTAAAACATTTAACATTTAAAGTCATGAGTAGCGAGGAGTCTCATGTATTACATTTAATCCATAGACATGAAATAATAATTAACATAGTGAGCCTTTAACATTCATCACATAAATAGGCTCTTGAATTGATTATGGACTTTATTTAAGGCTATAGGGAGGTAATATGGTGATCGCAAAATAAATGGAAAAGCTCTAAACATGCATCTATGAAGTCTTCCATAAGCTCCATAGTCCTCCATGCTCCTTTTGTGCCTCTCCATGCTCCAAGCCTCCATTCTTGATAATTACATTTAAATAAAAAGAATACATAGAGTGAAGAGGCATGCAAGCCCCATTTAAATTTACAATTACCAAAGAGGCATGCAAGCCCCAATTAAATTACAACCCATTTAAATAAATAAATAACAGCCCCTAAATCACATCCATGTGCGGCCAATCACATCCAATTAGTTTGGTCTTAAGTCCATAATCAACCCATTTTAACAATCACATTGATAAACAATCATATTGCAAGAATATAAGGCATAAGCAATGTATATATGGTAATTAATATTAATCAATAAACCTTTAAATATTCATCTCAAGAATATTATATTGTTTTAATCACATTAAAACAGTGGCATCATCATTTTAAATCTTATTTAAAATTCAAACAACTTTGAAAATCAAAATAGAAAACTATTATAGTTAAGAGACTAAAATAGAAACCTAATTTGATTAAATCATCAAAATTAATTTTTAATCAACCCCTACTGTTTTAAACTCTTTAAAACATGTTTTTATCAATAATAAAAATAATAAAATCATGTGAATATCAAAATTAATATTTGACAAAATTGAAATAGGAAACAAGTTCTAAACTTTTGCCCAAAACAATTTCTGGGTTACCAAAACTTTGGGTTTTATGAACAGCCCTTAAAGAGGCTTTCATGACCATTTTAGGGTTTTAATAACAACCTTATTAAGTCCCAAAAACAATGGTAACATGGGGCTAATTAATTCAAAACACTAAGTATTAAAAAGATTACAATTTTTCAATATATTGAAAATTCCAGCACATATGATAATAGGCTAGTCAATCCCAAAAAACTTAGTGTGAACATATATGAACGATTTTTCATGAAAGAACTATTCTAACATGATCTAGAATCATTATATTAGTGATTTGAGGTATGGTGGCTCAATAAAAATCATTGGAAAACATTTTTCAAGATTTATTTCGAAAAGACAGTATTGCTGGAAAATACTGGGCAGCAACATGTATCAACTTTAAAAAAATTATTTGAGCCATCAAATCATCTCCAAAAATCATGAAATTAAATATGCAAGATGCTTATACAATGTACTAAACATCTATGGTCATGGATCATCCAAAACCAGCCCCTATTGTTTCAGATTTAACAAAACCTGAAAACCCATTTTCTGCAAAACCCAGTTTTTTGAAAAACTAGTCACCATTCTCTCTCTTGGGGATTTCGACAACCTGTGAACCAGCCAACCTAAATCGGGAGGCCTCTCACTCACTTTGGGGGGGGGGTGTGTCTATCTTGAGTGGATTGTGGATGATGTTTATCCGTCTCGATTTATCATTCTCTATTATCCTTCTCTATTATCCACTCAAGATTGAGTTTTTGAAAAAGGATGAAAGTTTGTAAAAACTGGGAGTCGCCACCTTATTTTTAGGGAACAAGGAAACCAAAAAAAAGAGTTTTATTTTCAATAAAACATTGACCCCATATTTTGGAAAAGCATGGTCTTTGAATCAAAGTTGGATTCGGGGGCCAGGTTACGAAGTGGGAAGGTTCCAAGGAACTCCTTGTAGACACCCACCTCGCCCTAATTAAAGGTCTCCTAATTAAGTTTGGGCTTTATCAAAATCTTTTCAAAACAATCCTAGTATATCTAATCAACCACAAAATATAATAATAATAATATAATAATAATATATAGTACAAAAGTATACACAATCCTAAGGGTCTTAGGAGACTAGAAGTCAACCTAAGATTGGACTTGCGCCCTATTGACTGCCTACGTACCTTATCAATTGCTTGACAAAGATCAAAGTCCGCGTAGTTCGAATACATAGGACTCTCCTATTGTAATAAACCACAGAATCGTAGATATTCTATCTTATCTTGGACTCTAGCTTCGAGAGTTTGAGTTTGATCAAACACTTGTTATGAGAGATGGAGTTTCATTCCATTTTGAATTCTTTCAAAATCACTTTTTAGAATTATTCTCGAAGTAGAATCCTAGGTAAAATAGAACTCTATTCTTATTGTAATTCTTACAACAAAGAAGAGTCCTAAGTGGGATCAAGTGACCCCCCTAATCCTAAGGTTTCTAGCTAATCCTAGGTTAGTCTAAATACCTAAAACACTATGATATGCATGCTGGAATTTCTGGAAAAATAAATAAAAATGCATAAAAGATTATAAACAATGCATGAAAATGGCCTAAATGCAATCTAAGTTATCTATGGGAACCTAGACATGTTTCTAAGCTGATTTAAGCCTAATAAAAAATGAGTTTTAATGCACTTTTAGATCACTTTAAACCCATGGACAGATTTAAAAGTGATCAAAAAGTGTATTTAAAACCCTAAAAAAATGAATAAAAATAGTAAAAGAATGCACTAAATGCAACCTAATATGCATATTAAAACTATCATACATAATATTTAACCACAAGGGAAGGGACTCACCTTTGCATGCTCCCTTGAACATATTCATATGGTATTCCAAACAAGACATGATCAAAGTAAGGATATAAACCTAAACTATTAACATGCATCCCTAACATGGTAATAATATGCAAAATGACTCAAAGAGATGAACTAATATTCTTTCCTAACTAAAAATAACATGTATAATCCTAACTTCCTAGCATATGTTCTAGACATGAAATAAATCCCAAGTACCTAATCCTAACTTGGCATGATCAAAGAAGAGTGGAAGAAAAGAGGGAGAGATATATATACATATTAAAAAAATAATTGAACTAACCTATCATGTATACTAAAGAAATATGGAAACTAAACTATGCATACTTATAATGAACTAAACCCTATACTAACAATAAACTAAACCCTAAGGAAATAAAACCTAACCTAGCATGATCATAAAAGGAGAAGAAGAACAAGAAGAAAAGAAAGCTGCAAAACTTTAAAATACTAACCTCTTTCTCAGCTTCTTTGCTTCAAGCCTTCTCCTCAAGCTCCAAGCCTTCTCCTCAAACTCCAAGGACTCTAAGGACCTCAAAGACTTTAAAACTTAAGCTAGAGTGCTATGGGGGAAGCTTGTGCAATTGCTCAAGCTTCTACTCTCCAAGCTAGCTCTCTAAAGCTTATTCTGTGTGTTGAAACTGATTCTAGAGCCCTCTATTTAAAGGGAGGCCTGAGTTTGATCAATGGCTGAGTTTGAATCTCTTAGTAGTGATCCAAGTGCTCAAAACCAGCCTTCCAAGGTGTTCATACTCATCCAAAAGTTCCCATGGCCGAACTAGACACATGGCAGGGGTTGGAAAAGTCCCGGGCAGAAAAAACATTGAAGCAGAGCAATTATTGGCTAAGAGGATTGATGGCCGTCCTCCTTGGGATGGTTGTCGATCTTCCATGCTATTTTTGGCCTATGTGGGCCTAACTCAGCCCGTTTTGACCGGGTTTCGGCTTTTTTCGGCTTTTCGGGCCCGTTTTAAGTCCAAAGTTGACGATTCGAGCGCCGAAACAATCGTGATTCGATTTTACATGTTTTAAGAAGTGTTTGAAGTGAAAATGGATTGACCGAGGTCAAAGGTTTAGGGAAAAGTCGACCGATTAGCTGTTTAGGGCCTGCCTGGCCCAAATTAGGGTTTTGAAATTTGCTAACCGATTGCTTTCGAAATCATTTCTTCTTCTTGAAACAAGTTTTAAAATATTTTAGGAAAGTGTTTTGAAGCCTTTGAAGGCTTTGTTTTAATAAAAATATTGAATCCCGGTCGCTTCCGGTCGAAACCCTAATCTGGGCTTTGAAAGGGCCTTTCGAGCCTCAAGAGCCAATCATGAGCCAGAATGCTCCACAGACCTTGCCACTGATCAACTTAGCTACCAAACACACTTTTAATATCTATGTCAAAGCCTCGAGACCATTTGAGACAAGATCGACAGTCATTCAGGACTTTTGTGATTCAAAGGATCAAACTGTCCTTTAGTCACAAAAGTCCTTATTTTCTGTCAAGCCTTGCTCGGAATGCCATGAAATTTTGCAGAGATGTTCCTAGACTCTCTAAAAACCTAATGCAAAAAGAACCGACTCAATCTGACCTAAAAACACACATGTGATAATGACCTCTATCTAATTACCCACAAGGGTAAAACTGGGAACTTAGGGTTTTAACACCCTATTTCACCTTAAATCATAGGCAACCATTAATGACCATACTCATGGTCAAAAATGGATGTCTACACAACCCCTTTATTTATTTTGATTATCATGTTTCTCAAACATGTTTATTATGATGTTAAATTAAAATAACATGATAATAAAGAACTACAATCAACTCTTGATTAAAATCAAAATAAAACAAAGAGAGAAGAGATGAAGAAAACCAAAACCACAGTAGCCTTCAAGATGGCCGTACCAAGGTTAGGGTTTGGGATTATAAATCCCAGCCACTTAGGTTTAAACAATATTAAATCCACCATAGAATAGCTTATACAATACCAAATCATGACTGGCTCTGATACCACTGAAAGAATCCATGGAAATATGCGGAATAAAACTTTTTCTCCATGGAATATGAACCAAGATTTCATGATCAATTATATAAGCTATAAACAATACTTAAAATAATGTAAATAACTTACATTGAAAGCCTTAGGAGTAGGATTAATGAAGGTGCAGCCCCTAACTTGAGAGCCTCCAAGAGTAATCCACACTAGTTGCAAGCTTCAAGAGATGAGAGGGAGAGGAGATAGCTAGGGATTTCACAAAACCCTTTTTGATCTAATCACTAGCATGGCCAGCCCACCTTGTGTGTTTCTAATATGATGAGTGCTAGCTCTCTATTAGATAGATAGTTATCTTAGTTCAAATTTGAAATAATTCAAATTCGAAATACAAGCGCAATGATAGATAATTTGTCATCTTATTTATAATTTGAAACCATTTCAAATTTAAATTTCAACTAACTTGAAATTCAATTAACTATTTGAAATCTTTAATTATCTTGCCATCTCATGACAATTTCAAATTTCAAATTTCAAATATTCAAAATTTCAAATTTCAAAAAAATTCAAAATTCAAAATTCAAAATTCAAAATTCAAAATTCAAAAACTTGAAATTCTAGTTAATTAATATTTGCATATTATTCTCTCTTCTCCTTTAAATGAAGCTACCAACTATATGTGTGTGACCTCTTAAGTTCACAACAACCTAGTAGTAGGAATTAGGATAACAAATTATCCTTTCAAATAAAACCACTTTTATTTAAGGTTCAAATTAGAACTCTTCTAATTTCCCTTTGAGAAATCAATTTCTCTTTGGCCTCTACTAGTCCTGAGTGACATCTAGCAATATGTCAAGACACACCCTAGGTTGTGTGAAGGTTAATCATAACACAGTGAACCTGATTGCTCGCAATCATATGCTCTAAATTCGTAGTTGTTATACCTAGATGCACTCTAATGATGGCGTAATTCGATAGGTTTTGTTAAGATTTTCATTTATGTTGTTTTCATGTGCATTGTAGGTTTTTGGCCTTTTTAAAGCCCAAATTCGCTTTCCGATGAAGCGCGACTCGCAGTCGAAGGTTGGGACAGCGTCGAGGAAGCATTGAGCATCAAACTGAGGCTTTTCTGGGAATTTTTGGTCATCTATCGATAGGTGCATGGAGCTATCGATAGATGACAGTCACTGCATCTCAATAAAAAGCATCTCGTGGAACATCTATCGATAGGCAAATAGCGCTATCGATAGATGCCAGCCTCTGTTTCGCATTTTGGGGAATTATTTTGTCACCTATCGATAGGCAAGGGACGCTATCGATATATACCAGCTTCTGCATCTTTTATTTTGGAAATTAATTGGTGAGCTATCGATAGGTGGGAGCGGCTATCGATATATGGCGGCTTCTGACTTCTCAATTCCGGCTTCATTTCCAGCATCTATCGATAGCGCGTTGGACATGTATCGATAGATGCTCTTCCAGTTCCTTGGCGATTCAAGTTTCCGCGATCTCTATCAATAGATGATCATGCGCTATCGATAGAGATTCTTAATGGATGTTCCTTCGCAGCTGATTCTCGCAGCATCTATCGATAGGCGATTCGCACGCTATCGATAGATGCCTGTCTGCTCCGAATTTTAAGCTTAGTTTTATTGTAATAATTGGGGATTTGGAGGATACATTGGTCTTTTTGCCCTTTGACTTTTGGGAGAGTATAAATGCTGCTTTATTAGGAGAGAGAGCAAACTTCTTTTTGTCTTTTTGCTCATAAAGCTAGGGTTTGTTTTTAGTGCTTTTCTTGGCACTTTCTAGGTAGCCAATCACCATCCATTCCACTCCAAATAGGCCCAAGTTTGACTATGATGGGGAGGAGCATCTACGGATCGCCGATCTACGTTATGGCCGGCTAGGTCAACCGGTGATGGGGTTAGGCAAGGATTTTGGGTGAGGTTTTTAGTCACCATTTTGTAATTAATGTTATTTAATGTTGGGATAGACTTGTATTTGAGAGCTTTGTTCTTTAAACTGTTTTTATCTCAATATGTTTTAGTTTTCTGTGATTACTATTACATACAAATACAAGTGGTGCTTACTTTAATGAATGATTGAGTTAATGGTGGTTTGATCATTAGCATAGGTTATGCATTATCGTTTCGATTCTGATAGTTTATGGCTTTTGATTAATCGTTATACACTTAATCATTCATATCATTTTGGTTAACTTATTCTTGTAGTCTAGGTTACCATTATCCCATATTAAATAGCATTTCATATTACAAATGGTAATTATTGACTAACCCTAATCCGAACCAACCCCCATTGCCTTTCTCCACTTATTCTTATTTTATTTAATCTTGCGCGTCTCTAATTTCTTGTTAGGACCTTAATCAACAACCAATCAATCAACTTGGAATCCCAATCACTAGTATAGCTTCTTATATACTTTTAACTTGATTCAACCAAATTCCCTGAGGACGACCCGCACTCACTCTAACTTACGAATTGAGGTTAAATTTTCGTTGAGTGTGGTCCTATAAATACATTTAAATCTTGGCGCATGGTGGGGAATTAACCTCCCTCACCGTGGTGCGACCAAATTTTGGCGCCGTTGCCGGGGAATTGTGCGTAGAATTAAATTAAAGTTTTAAGGAATTATTCTAGTTGTAATTAGCAATTCTTTCTTGTTCATATTGTTTTCTTTTCATTTCGTAGCTTTGATCTACTTGTCTTTATTTCAGGTTACTATATCTAGGTACTACCACCTGCCGAGCTTGCGCGCTAAAAAGCCCTTGAAGGCTAAAATTTGCTAAATTCTTGCTAAACAGGTTGGATAGGACCGCATAAAGATTAGCAACCTGGAACGAGGGGAGTTTTCTTAACTCTTTTTATTCTTTCGTTAATTATTCAATTCCTTCATTCATTGCATTCATTAAGCATCTTGTGGAGGGTTGTAGAGCTGCATGCACGGTAGGCGTTCCCTATCTCAGGAGTTACACCCTTTGGACCTTGACCTAGAACACACTTTGAGAGCCGCTAGGGCTGCTCGTCGAAATACTCAAGAGTCCCCACCGGTCATTGACGTAGAAATGGCCAATGCTTTAGGAAATAATGGAGGTGGAGCTGCCCAGCAGAATCCACCGCAACCAGTCCCACCCATGTTGTTGCATGACCACTTCATGCCCAACACTTTCAGTCCCCCATCCTGCATTCAAGTCCCGAATATAGAGGAGCTGACCTATGAGATTAAACAGCAAACCATCCAGATGCTCCCTACCTTTTATGGGTTAGATCGTGAGAACCCGTACGATCACTTGACTGAATTTGTTAACATCTGCAACACAATGAGGATTAGAGATTTCCCTCAGGAGTCTCTACGCCTATTCCTGTTCCCTTTTTCTTTGAAGGACAAAGCCAAGCATTGGCTTACGTTCCTTGAGCCACCTAGGCCTGTCACCACTTGGGAGGAGCTTCAAAGGCTTTTTCTGACCCGATATTACTCAATAGGCAAGACCTCCCAGATGCGCCATAGCATTACCCACTTCACCTAAATCGAGGGGGAGTCCTTTTATGAGTCTTGGGAGAGATTGAAAGAGTTGATTAGACTTTTCCCACACCATGATATCCCCAAGTGGCAAATAGTTCAATCTTTTCTTAAAGGATTGAGAGAGAGGGATAGGCAATTGGTCCATTCGGCTTGTGGAGGGTCCGTTTTGAGAAAGAGTGATAATGAAGTTTGGGCATTGTTCGAGACTATGAGTGAGGATTCCTACCATATGGAATCCATGGGTTTGTCTGAGAGAAAGAAAACCGCACCAACACCATCCTCCTCTTCATCTAAGAAAGGGGGGCATCTATGAGATTGAAACCACTTCTTCCAATCAAAACATTGAAGTGTTGTCCAAAAAATTAGACCAACTCATAGCTCTTCATGAGAGGCCTCCCAAGGCCATAGTCAATTCAGTGTCTGAATTTTGTTCCATTTGCTCCGACCCTACCCATGATACTTTGTCTTGTCCTTTGACGGGGCAATACCCCGATTTCATTCATGAGCATGTCAATGCTGCCCAAGGGTATGTGCAACCTAGGAGTGACCCATACTCAAATACCTACAACCCGGGATGGGCAAATCATCCTAACTTTCGTTGGGGTCAACAACAACCACCTAGGCCTCCAATCCAATCTTCTCAACCCATGAGACCTAATTACCAAGGACCGAATCAGGGCATGGTCGCACCTTATAGGCCTCCCCAACCTCAGAATCAATACCAATCCCAAGGCACCATGGTGCCTCATTCTCAACCATCATACAATCCTCCTACCCAACAAGTTGTCCAAGCACCACAACACCAATCACTTCAAAGAACCCCTGGATTTGAAGAGCAAGTCTTAAGTGCTCTAAAAGCCATGGAAGCCAACAACCAACTTCTCCATTCTCATTCGCAATCTATTGCCAAGCTTGAGACCCAAGTGGGCCAAATAGCAGCTTCCTTGAACCGTAGGGAAGAAGGGAAATTACCTAGTCAACCAATTAAGAATCCCAAGGGAGCTTATGTGGCTGAGAGTTCTACCTCTCAAGAGCCGGTCAAGCATGAGGATGTGCAAGCCATTACTGTGCTAAGAAGTGGGAGAGTGGTGGATAATAGGGTAGGAGAGGATGTTATGGAGGAGGATAGTTCACCTCTAGTTGTTGAGGTGGGGAGTGATGAGAGTAGCAAAAGAAAAGAGAGAAGTCCTAAAAAAGAGGTTGTTGAAGAGATCGAGAGGGATAACTTTCCTTCTAGGATAGAAGACCCCGTGGCATCCTATGTGCCCAAAGCTCCTTTTCCTTCGGCGCTTGTGTCGCCCTCTAAGAAAGCGAAAAAATGAGTTTCTGTTGATGACATGTTGGAGGTGTTTAAACAAGTGCGAATCAATATTCCACTACTTGAGGCTATAAAACAAATCCCATCTTATGCCAAGTTTTTGAAAGATCTTTGTACCCATCAAAGGAGAGAGCGTGTGCATTTAGCTCAATCCTCTGCACTTGTTGACATAGCTAGTGCAGTCTGCCAATATCAAATCCCTGTTAAGAAGAGTGACCCTGGAACACCCACAATACCCTGTTTTCTAGGAGATCATTTCGTGGATAGAGCATTGGTAGACTTTGGGGCTAGTGTGAACATTCTTCCATACTCTGTGTATGCGAAGATGGAGTTAGGAGAATTAAGGCCCACACCTACTGTTCTCCAGTTTGCTGATAGGTCCACTAAGGTACCTAGGGGAGTTCTACAAGATGTCCTTGTTAAAATTGAATCCTTTGTCTTCCCTGCCGACTTCATAGTCCTAGACATGGAACCTGTGGATAGTAGTAGACCCCAAATCCCTGTGATTATAGGTAGACCTTTGTTGGTGACCTCCAATGCAGTTCTTCACTGCAAATCTGGAATCATGGAGGTGTCCTTTGGCAATATGAAGGCCAAGCTGCAAGTTTATCATGCGGCTAACCATCCTCATCACTTTGAGGAATGTTCATTTGTGGATATTATTGATGAGCTAGTTGAAGAGTCCCTCCCATTCATCCTTACGAGGACCCCTTGGAGGCATGCCTTGCCTACTTCGACATTGACAGCTTTGATATTGACTCATGCATCGAGGAAGTTAATCAAATTTTAGAGTCATCCCAATCCATAGGTAGCCTAACTTGGACACCTACACCCGAACCATTACCACCGTTAGCTAGTACACCTATGCCTAGCTCGTTGGAGTCACCTCCTACACTTGAGCTCAAACCTTTGCCTTCCATTTGAAGTACACATTCTTAGGGCCCAATGAGACTCTCCCTGTCATTATTGCCTCTGATTTGAGTGATTTACAAGAGAGAGCCCTAATTGACACTCTGAAAAAGTATAGGGAAGCAATAGGTTGGTCGGTAGTGTTAGAAGTATGCCCTAAAACCAATCCTAAAGGGTATATTGAGTTT
>JAESVK010056897.1:0-12705 GCA_017140935.1 Hamamelis virginiana | reverse complement strand
AATTATGGCAACTAGGGTTTTGGTAAAACCCTAGAAGGTCACGGCTTTAGAGGGGCTGCACTATAAGGTTCGGTCATATGGGGTTATACCCCTTTGGTGTTTTGAGTTTAGGTTTTAATAAAAAACCCCAAAAAGTTTATGGGTTATCTCATTCTCTCTCTCTCTCATTTTCGGACCTAATGGGGATTTATAGTTTTGAGTTTTGATTGTTGGGGTTTGTTCTCCATCATGGATCACAACTTGAAGCATGATCAAAACCCCACATAAGGTATGTGTCTCTCTCTCTTCTCTCTCTCTCTCTCCATACGGCCATATGGGTTCATTAACCCTAGTATGAATCTTTTTGATTTTTATTTTTGATTTGGGTTATGGTAACCCTATGATCATTGATTGTAATTGAATCTTGAAGTTTTAAAAACCCTAAACATGATTAGATCATGTTCTTGTTTTTAAAAATGTGTTCAAAAGTTTGTGTTTTGTAAAAATCAAGTTTTTGAAAGCTTATGAGGTTCACGGCCATGGGGTTTTACCCCTTATGGATTTCGGCCATGAGGATTAATCATCCTCTAGGGTTGTGGCTTGATGGGTTTTAGAAACCCTAATGTGATTACATGTTCTTGATTTAAAATTAAATGAGTTTAATGTTTAATTCTTGAAGCTTGTGATTATATAATTTAAATTTGTTTAAATTGTTATATTGATGAGTTCTTGTTAAAAGGTTTGACAATGGCTATTTAGGGTTCTTCAAAAACCCTAAATAAGTTGAAGATGGTGGCTGCATTTTGATTTAGGTAACCCTAAATTAAATTAGGGAATTTCTTGTTTTGAAATTAGTATCTCTTTTATCAAATAAGAAAACCCCTATATTTCCTATTTTGAGTTTTTCAATTTAAGAAAGTCTCTTGTTTTGTATTTGATTCTTTCTTATTTTGAATACTTAATATCTAGGAATGTTTAAGGCAGCATATTTTGTGGTTTTGGAAACCCTAAACTAGGATTAGGTTAGGTTATAACCCTAACCCTAACCCTAACCCTAATTCACTCTCTCCCTCTCTCACATTCACGGCCACATGGGTTTGGGAACCCAAATGGCCTTGTTTTAATTTTTGTTTTATTATCCTAATGTTCTTCATATGTTTAATAAATGGTTATGAAGTTTTCAAAATGATTTCATTGTTTTTGAAAATGAAAAATGAAGAATATAGTAGGCATGATAAAATATGTTTTATAAAAACACTTTTTGTGTTCTTGAGAGATTGAATGATTCATGTGATGAATCAATGGTTTTAATTTGTTAAAATCATTTAGGGATGTTGCCTAATAATGTATAAATATGTTAAAAACGTTTTGGCATGTTTTTACATTGAAGGAATAATTTTTAAAATGGTTTTGAAATTATTTCTGGGTTGCTGTTTTTCAGGACAGCAACCACATAGCTTTTGTAAAATCTAGGAAAAATGGTTTCTGGGATTTTTGAAGCTTGCCACCTATCGACTTCATTAATATTAGGTCTTAACAAAGTCTAGGAAGAGTTCCCATGATTTTTAATGACCTATGATAGCCACACTAGAATTTTTGTGATTAAGAGTCAAATCTGCAAAATCTGACTCTCTATCGCAAAAGGCCTCTAATTGATACCAAACGTTGGAATCAAGTTACGAGACCCCTGCCATTGGAAAGAAGATTGAAAAACCTAGTGAAATGAAGTGTTTCCATGACTTAGTTCACTCTAGGTTAAGCCCAATAAAGTCATTTGTGAGGAATTTCCAGAATCTGCCACGGTTTGGAGTTCGAGTCACAAATCACTTTAAAGTGATACCAAACGTTGGAATTACTTAATGAGACCTATGCCATTTGAACGAGGACTGAAATGTTAGAGGTATGCCCTAAAACCAATCCTAAAGTGCATATCTATTTCATATTAGGATAAGAAGGTACTGCTTATCGTTTGTATGTTTAAATATATATACGATAATGTCCATGAATAAATGATAAGAGAAATGTGTATCTCAAGTTTGTTGAGATATGAAGACTCATATCTCTCATATACATTTATTCTTAAAGTGTTCCTGCTCATAGGTTTATTAAAGAGGACATTTATTAAACCGGCAAGAGTGGCACAGATTTAAACTAACTCCAATGGGAGGATAGGTAGTCTTTCCTATCAGTGTAGAGACACTTAGGTTAATCTGTGGGTGCATATTAGAGAATATGTACACTGAACTTGATCTACTAGAATATTCCTATGGATATTAAGTTAAAGGAATATTCTTATGTTACGTCCATTTGGTAATCCTAAGACCTGAGACACCATGGATGTCTTGTGCCTGAGTTATTAGGGTTTGATAGTGTTTTATACAGCCTTGATCATAAGGTTGTAGTCAGCACTCATTGGCTCTAATAGGTCTTGCATGAAGGCATATGAGTGGTCAATAAGGAATCATCACTCTCAATGTTATGAGAGAGAATGTCAGGGTCAGTTCTTAAATATAACTCTCAATGTGAATCTCTGGCCAGAGTGATAGATGAAATATGAAAGAGTTTCATAAGGTTCATCTTATTGAGATTATAATTTGAAGAACATATGACAAGAAAGTTAAGATAGGGTTTTGACTTGTATCCATACCCTAAATATCTTAACTGTGACATTAGGGGATGAAGGATTAAGTAACAAGAAGGGTTCATATAGTTCTGCTATTCACCCAAACCTAGGGCATGTCATGACACATTGCTAGACGTCACTCATGACCAGTGAAAGCCTATTGATAAGTGTTATCAATGAGGGCATAATTGGAATAGTTTCAATTAAACCTTTAAATAGAAAGTTTCTATTTTAGGCGACATGGAGATGTCCCTAGTCACTGCTAGGTTGGGGTGAACCCAATGGGTCACACACAATAGAGGGTAAGAGAGTTCCTTAAACTTGAGAGAGGGGAATCCTATGTTTAAGTTAACTTTGATTTTGATTAATTAAAGGTTAATTAATTAAAGGTCAAAATTAACCAAGAATAGGATTATTCTATTCAAGGATATTTGGTCATGCTAGCACTAGTAACCAAACATCCCTAAAAGAGGAGAATATCTATAAATATGAGTGTTTACACTCATTCTAGGGCAAGCAACCCTCTTGGCCGAAAATTCCCTCTCTCCTCTCCCTCTCCATTCTAGCTTTCTCAAGTGTTGTGAAAGACTAGAAAGGTTTAGGGAATCTTACCTTTGTGTGGATACCGTTGGAGGCTTCATTGCGTTGAAGTTCGAGGTCGAGGATTGCAAATCGAAAGGCGAATCAAGTAAGGTTAATTAATGTTTTATTAATTTATATGCTTGTTTGTAAATCTCATATCCCAATGCTTATTCGATTCTTGGTTTGAATCTTTCGATGATGGAATCATCAATTTAAAAAGTTTTATTTTGTCTTCCGCTGCGATTCCATGTTTTTCGAACGATTCCTTTCATGAAAATCCTTGTGAAATAGAGTATTCTCACATTTTAAAAGGTTGTTTTAATATAGGAAAGATTGGTCCCAAAACAGTAGCTGAATTCTGAAATTTCTGTTGAAAAATGGAAATTGTTTCTTTCTTTGAAATTTTATTTTGAGTTATTATTTATTCCACCTTTGTAGGTTAATAGTGATTAATTTACTGAGCTTATTAAAGTGTTAATGGCATGGTAGGAATTGTGAGAATAATTTCTCAAATTAAATTCTTTATATTTAAAACCCTATTAGTGTCTTTTAGGAGTTTTATTTATATTGAAGAAAGGAACTAGTTTTTATCATATGGGATATGATGATATTCTTTTAATGCGATTAAAAGGATTTGATTATTAGTATAGGATAATAATAATAATGGGATTATTATTGTTATAGGATAATAATAAAGGACATGACTTTAATTAATTATATGCCATTTGCCATCATTGCCTTTGTTTTGTAGCTTTTGTTATATTATGCATTGTGAATGTATAACTATTAATGGATGATTATGGACTTAAGACCAATTAAAATGAGTTGTGATTGGCCGCATGTGATGTGATAGCTTTATTAGAATGGGTTGTATTTAAATTTGTTTAAATCAGGTGATGTAATTATTTGGGGCTTGCATGCCTCTTCCCTCTCTCTACATTTGTAATCCCCTTCTCCTTAATCCCTTTCTTTTTATTATGATGTAATTCAAAGAAACTTGTAGAGGACTCAAGGAACCTGGTGGAGTCATGTACGAGAGGAAAGCAAGGACTTTGGAAGGACTTGGCTTGCACATCAAGGATCTTAGAAGAAGATTTTTGTTTATATGTAATAGTTACATATTTCTAATTACGATCACCCAACCCTCCTTATAAACAAAGGGTTCATCTTTTATGGCTCAAAGTTTGAACCCGCCCTTAAAAGTCCATAATCTATCCTAGGCCCATTTATATATGTGATGTATGTTAGTTAGGGCCTTGACCTAATTTACTATATGTTCAAAATGAATCTACCCTAGTCTCTTAGAGGACAGTGGGAGGATAATTGAGAACTAATAATAAAAGTGGGTCTAAACCTGTTTAATTATATATGGTGATATATATTTATGATGCATGCGATGTATGAATATTTATGAAAATGAGACCCTCTTTTACAAAACCCCTATTTTCATAAAATCAAGTTGTAAGGAAGAAGCTTTGGGCTTTATCCTAGCCTCCTACCATTACAAGAAAGGTGAGTCTTTATGGTGGATGTGTTTGGCTGCAGATATGTGGGAACACATTCATTGTGAAGGTTCAAACCGGCTTGTTACATATAGGATATCATGAGGTGCGATAATGGGGCTTACCAAGAAACTGATATGTGAGGGATGCCACATTCAATTGACCATACTCATGTGAATGGTAGGTGTAACTTGACTAAAATGTACTATCCAAGAAACTATTATGTGAGGATACTACGATTTTAGAGGCTAAAGGATGATTGGAATTTGCTTAGGTGAAGCATTAGGATAAAGAGTTATCCACTCATTAAGGGTTAGTATCCAAGAAACTAACATGTGAGGTTACTAATTCTTAATGGGACCCCAATCCCTGCTATGGAAATTCATCTTTTGAAATTCCCAAGTCTCATCTTAGGGTGTATGGGATTTGAACAAAATAGTGGGAGGAAACATAGAAATTAAAGACCAAAAATTTTTATGTTTTATTAATATGAAACTTATATTATTTTCTGTTGTAGATGGCACCACTAAACCCTCTCTCTCGTATTCTTGATGACAACCGTTTGACTGACCCAAACTTTAATGACTGGATTAGAAATCTAAAAATTGTTTTGTCTGCTGATAAGATCGACTATGTCATTAAGTCTCCACGCCCTAATGCTCTACCTGAAGGGGCATCAGAAGAGGAACGAGACACTTACAAGAAGTGGCTCGAGGATGATGTGCAAGTGAGATGCTATATCATGGCATCGATGACCAATGAGCTCCAAAGGCAACATGAGGTCATAAATAGCTCACATGCAATCATCAAACATCTTAAGGAGCTTTATGAGTCACAAAATAGGGTTGTAAGGTACAACACTGTTGGTGAGCTCTTTTCCTGTAAGATGGTAGAAGGAACATCTGTCAATGAGCATTGTTTGAAGATGATCCGGAATATCCATGCCCTTCATGATCTAGGTGTGGATATCTCTTCTGAAATGGGGACTGATATTCTGCTTCACTCTCTTCCTGCGAGTTACAAACCATTCATCATGAACTTTCACATGTCTGATGTGAATGATAAAGTTTCTTTGACTGACTTGATGAACATGTTGTCAACTGCTGAGGAGACCTTGAAAAAGGACTCCAAAGGAAGTGCTTTGGTTGTTGATGGGGCCTCAACTTCTAAATCCAAGCCCAAGGGCAAGGGTAAGAAGAAGAAGAAGTCCAATCTTAAACCAAAAGGAGGTGTGAAGAAGAAAGATTCAAAAGACTCAAAGGGAAAGTGTTTCCACTGCGGCAAAACAGGTCATTGGAGGAGGAATTGCAAGGAGTACCTAGCCTCTTTGAAGAATGGTTCTTCTAGTGGTGCGTCTTGTTATTTATTCATTTACTAATTGCGAATTAGTATTCTGCTTATGGTATACGATACTTAATTGTGTTTTATTGTACAATGTGATTGTATGTAGGAGACAAAGGGAAGCAGAAGGTCGAGTGAACATCGAGCTAGCACTGTTTGGAAAGGATCAAAGTGTTGATGCCTTTGACATTGAAGCTTGATTCTTGATTTAATTTATTTAAGAATTTTAAGAACTCTTTTATTATTGCCAGTTGTAATAATTACTTCGTTTGAAGTTTTATTTAAGTTTTGAATAATAGGTTTTGAAACAGTTTATCTTTAATATTGGATATTTTGGATATTTACTGGCAATTGTCTTGAAGTTCTTAATTCTTTATAAATGTTATGAATAAATGCATATAATAGTGTATGGAGATTAAATGGATGATACATAAGATGTATAAACCCTAACTTTTAGTTTGATTATACTTCATGTATAATAGATATTTGAAACGTTCAAATGATTAATATGAAGTAAAACTAAAAGAGTAATATTGAGAATATTTACATAGATCTCATATCACTATAAGACCTTAAAAATGTCAAACGATAGAGTATAAAGATTATTTGATAATATGAGATATTTCAAATAAAACTTTAAAAGGTGAGTTTTCTTAAATAAAGAGTTATTAGAAAACATGATTTCCACAATAGTTGAAAAGCTATACCTTTATAAAACATAAAGAAAATTTTATGTAATTAAAGGGTTTAATACATAAATTACCTTGTTTTTAAAAGGACTAGTGGGAGCAGTATAGTCATCAAATTATTTTCTTTATAAGCACATACTTTAAATACTAAAGTAGTATTAAGAATTCCATAATCGTTATAGGAATTCAAATCTCTTCGAAAATGGTTTTTGAAAGGATTATTATGTGAGCAGAATATTTGAGAAATATCAGACTCATATAACTATAAAGTATGTACTCACATCAATATCACAAAATGCTGCAAACAGTTGTTAGCAGATATTGATGATTGATTCAGAATAGTGATTCAGAATAGAAACAAGTATGTTCTTAAAAGGAGTTTAAGAATGAGATACTTGTATATAAAGAAATTATATGGTTAGCCATTTACAAATTGCCTAATAGAATGTCTAGTACACATTGTTTTCTTTTGAAAACATAGGTCTCATTTACTAGGACATCAGAGTTGGCAGCGAATTTTAGTTTTAATACTATTATTGAAAATAATAAAATGCAAAAGGGTTTTGCATGAATCTACTTTGCCTTAACACCTGTGTGTGTTAAAAGCCTTGTCTTACGAAGACTAGTATACGATACTATGGTGATTGGCTTTAGTGCAAGTGGGAGATTGTTAGAAGTATGTCCTAAAACCAATCCTAAAGGGTATATTAAGTTTCATATTATCTATATATGGAAGGTATAACTTATCTAATATGTTCTAACATATATGATAAGGTCCATGAATAAATGATGAGAGAGATATGCATCTCAAGGTGTTGAGATAGAGAGACTGATATTTCTCATATACATCTATTCTAAAAGAGTTCCTACTCAAAGGTTTATTAAAGTGGATATTTAATTAACCGTATGAAGAGTAGCACAGATTTAAACCAACTCATATAGAGGATAGGTAGTCTTTCCTATCAGTGTAGTGACACTTAGGTTAATCTGTGGGTGCATATTAGAGAATATGTACACTGAACATGATCTACAAAGAGTATTCCTATGGTAGTTCTGTCAAAGGAATATTCTAGTGTTATGTCCATTTATTTGGTAGTCCTTAGACCTGAGACACCATAGCTGTCTTATGCATAGGTTGCTAGAGTTTGATAGTATCTTGTACAGCCTTATCCATAAGGTTGTAATCGGTGCTTATTGGCTCTAATGAGTTATGCATGAAGATGGATGAGTGTGCAATAAGGGATCATCACTCTTAGTTATATGAGAGAGAATGTCAGGATAAGTTCACAAAGATAATTCTCAAAGGGAACCTCTGGCCAGAGTGATAGGTAAACAGTGAAAAGTGTTTCACTGCGTTTGCCTTATTGAGATTATATTTTGTGGGACAGATATCAAGTTGTTAAGATAGGGTTTGACTAAAACCATACCTATTATCTTAACTATGACATTAGGGGATGAAGGATTAAATAACATGAAGGGTTCACATAGTTCTGCTATTCACCTAAACCTAGGGTATGTCATGATATGTTGCTAGATGTCACTCATGACCAGTGAAAGCCTATTGATAAAGTGTTATCAATGAAGGCAAAATTGGAATCGTTCCAATTGAACCTTAAAATAGAAAGTTTCTATTTTTGGGAGACATAGAGATGTCCCTGTCCACTGCTAGGTTAGGGTGAACCCAAAGGGTCACACACAATAGAGAGTAAGTGAGTTCCTTAAACTTGTGAGAGGGGAATCCTGTCTTTGGGTTAAGTTTGATTTTAATTATTAAAGGTTAATTAATTAAAAGTCAAAATTAACCGAGAATAGGATTACTCTATTCAAGGATGTTTGGTCATGCTAGCACTAGTAACCAAACACCCCTAAAGAGGAGAAAGTATATATATATCAGTGTTTAACACACTCTAGGGTTAAGAGAACCCTAGTGGCCGAAATTCCTCTCTCCTCTCCCTCTCCATGCTAGCTTGCTCACAAGGGTTGTGGAAGGCTAGGAGGTTCTAGGAGTTTTGCTCTCGTGTGGATACGCTTTGGAGGTTTCATCCGTTTGAAACTCGAAGGAAGGCTACATCGAAGAACACAATCAAGTATGATTTATTTATGTTGATTCATATTCTTTCTTGATTATATGTGTTTTATTATATACATGACCCGAGGCTTGAATCGATTCTTGATGGTTCGTGAACATGGATTGATTTTTATAAAACGAAAAAGTTTTGTTTTACCTCTTCCGCTGCGAATCCATGTCTGTTGTTTTTCACAGAACCTTTCAGTGGTATCAGAGCCTAATCAAGCATGGTCATGTATTAGATGATGGCAATCAATGGATATAATTGTGGACACCCCATTTTTTACCAATTATTTCTACCATATGTTCATGCAAATGATTAACTAGAATAGCTGATCATTTGCTGAGGAATTGGCCTTGTAAAGACCAAATTGCCCAAATTGCCCTTTTCTGAGGAAAAGGACAATTCATTATTTCATGTGTACATTTGGATTGGAATCAACCCATTTGTATTGCATTTGACTTTTGAGGTGTTTTAGAACATCCCTGTAAATTTTCATAGCATTCTGGTGAGAGCTCGATAGGTAATTAGGGTTTTTGCGACTTGAAGGGCATTTTCGTCCTTTTTCTCGTATAATTTCCGAATAACCTCCGAATTCGAAACGGATTGTTTCATGAGGTTTATATGGATGTGGGGAGTGTATTTGGAGTGCCAATTGAACCTTTGAATGGTGGGGATAGATTCTCCCAAAATCGATCCCACGGGTAAGGATGAGCTGAATTAGGGTTTCGATCAAATTAACCGTGAATTGGTCGTTTTCACCAAAACAAAAGATTTTCAAAACATGTTTTTAAGTACCAATTTCATGTTGAAACCATGTTTTTAGAAGTGGTGCAAGCCTAATTGATTAATTTTATAAAACAAGGAATGGTCATTTGACCAATTTTGGCACAACCGAGTCAATTGGCTAGCTTTTTGCTAAAACCCTTGACCATGGTCAATTGATTTTAACCCAAAAACATTCTAAAAATGTGGAGGATCAAAACACAGTCGTTTTGAGCCCTGAACCATAGGATTTGGATCAAATTTGACCAAAATATGGCCAAAATTCGAAAACCCTAAATTTGGGGAAGCAAATTTGGGAGGTCAGCTTAGTGACCGTCCTAGCTGGGACGGCCAACCGTCCAGCCAGGACGGCCAACCGTCCAACCCTTGGACGGTCACCAGCTTGCTCGAGCCTATTTTGCATTTTTAGCATGTTTGAAACTTTCTCGCTTTGTTTGGCCGATTTGGTTTGTTCTTTTGGAATAAATTCGAAGGGTTTTCAGCTGGCAAACCCTAGCATGATCTATTCTAAACCCTAGGATTATTTTTAGAGAATTAAATCCCAACCATTCAAGGATTTGAACCCTAGCTCTATATATACTACACTATGGAGTTAGAGAGGAAAAGGAGGAAAATTTTAGGGTTTTTGGGAGAGGAAGCTACAGATTTTTGGAGGCTCTTCATTCTTACACCATTGAAGGGGTAAGAACTCAAGGCTAGGAGCTTGGAGGAGGCTAGCCAAGAAGGAGATCGAAAGGTAAATCCTTAACCTTGACCCTCATTTTTCATGGTTTCTTACATAAGTTTATGAGGCTATGTTGTAAGTCCTCTTGATTTTCATATGATATGAATTCTCTCTTCTTTTTCTTTCTACTATGAGTATGTTTAACATGATAGGGTTAGTTTTATTCGTTATTTCATGTCATATGCATGTTAGGGTTAGCTATATTATTATTTTATGTGATTAAATGTGATTAGGGTTAACTTAGTTAGGGTTTTATGTAAGTATGCATGCTAGGGTTAGCTTTGTCATGATTTTATATGTAGATGCATGGTTAGGACTAGTTTTATTGATATTTTATGTATAGATGCATGATTAAAATTAGTTTTATTTTCATTCTATGTGAGTAAGCATGATTAGGGTAGTTTTTATCATTATTTTATGTGAGTATACATGTTAGGGTTAGCTATATTATTTTATGTGATTTTATGTGATTAGGATGCATGTTTAGGGTTGTTTAGTTTAGTTACTATTTTATGTGAATATGCATATTAGGGTTGATGTGTATGATTAGGTTAACATTGTTGTGATTATTGTTAGTATGCATGTTTAGGATTAGTTAGTTTTGTCGTGATTTTGTATATGCATGCATGAGTACGGTTAGCTTGGTTGTTATTTTATGTGTGTAAGCATGTTTAGAGTAAAGGTTAATATATTCATGTTGTTATTTGAATCTCATGATAATTGATTGGTGATTTTAATGGTAATATGAGTACGTTAATGTGTATTTTGACATGCGAAGAGTCTTGAGTCATTTTATTTATGCTTTTTACGATTATTTAAACACTCGCCATGGATTTGATTGTTTGAATATAAAAATGTGGACGAGGGAGCGTGCAAAGGTAAGATCCTTCCCTTGTGATATTGATTTGATGGTTTGGATGTATAAAATGTGTACGAGGGAGCGTGTAAAGGTGAGATCCTTCCCTTGTGTTTAAATCAATCGTTTAAGCATATTTTGGTGAAATTTTTGACATGTTTTTGCATAGTAATTTAAAATATTCATGTAGAAAGCATGCTAGGACATTTTCACATTTTTTATTCTTTGTTTTCATGGTTTTTAGAGTAATTTAAGGTACATATTCAAATCTGTCCAGATTTGTTTATGTCCTTAAATTTATTCTAAAAATCATTTTAAGGCCAAATCCAACTTAGAAAAATGCTTAGGTTCACATAGATTAATTAGTGTGCATTTAGGAGCATTTTCATGCATTCTTAGAATTGATTACATGCTTATTTGTTTAAATTTCAGCATGCATTGCATTAGTATTTTTAGGTTTTTAGGTTAACTTTAGGGCTAGTTAGAGACCCTAGGCTAGGAAGGTCACTTGACATTCCCTAGGAATTTCCTTTGTTGTAAAAGTCATACTCAGATTTGAGTATTTTAGTCGATTTGATTGTCTAGAAATTTTCTAAAAATGATTTTGATATAATGAATATGATTTTTTATGAAAGATTTGATTATTAATTGATTTTCAAAAGATTTGAAATGTTTTAAAGATTTTTATTTTGGAATGAAATTCCTTCCATATGATTTGTTTTCTTGAAAACCTTTGAAAAAGATTTTCAATAGGAATTGAATTCTAAAGATAAGAATTATTTGGAAAATTTGGATTTTATGAATGTCTTTTAATTTGAAATGATTTCAAGTAAATGATTTTGAAAGAATAAAAACTCTCGAAGTTAGAGTCTTGAATTAGGTTGAAATACCTTTGATGATGTGATCGATTACAATAGGAGAGTCCTAGGGTAGTCGAACTACGTGGACTTTGATACTTGCTAGGTGATACTAGTAAGTTACGTAGGCGCTAATAGGGCTCAAGTCCGCCCTAGGATGCCCGTAGGGTGTCCTAGGTTCTTAGGGTTTGTTTGTATATATTTTTATTATTATTAATATAACTAATATAGATAATGCATTTATATCACTATTTTTTTGGTTGATTAGATTATTTAGGATTGTTTGCATTAAGAAATTTAAATAGCCCAAATAAATTAGAAGTCCTTTAATTAGGGCGAAGTGGGTGCCTACAAGTGAAAGCTTGGAACCTTCCCACGTCGTAACCTAGCCCCCGGATCCAACTCTGGTTTGTAGACTGTCTTTTCATTGAAAATGGAGTTTGTTTTGTTTTGATTTAAAAAATAAAATATTTTTCATGGTTTCCTTATTCCTTAAAAATAAGGTGGCGACTCCTTTGTTCGATTTCTAAACCCCCCCTAATCACATCGTCCGGTGATGATGTGGACACACCTAAAGCCCCGCCACGAGGCTGGTCCACAATAATATATTAAAATCAAGTTTTAAATGTGGTTTAATACCCACTATAGGATTCGGCCATGGAGGCTTACCCTCCTTGTTATTGTTTTATTTTCTTTG
>JAESVK010056894.1:0-38307 GCA_017140935.1 Hamamelis virginiana | reverse complement strand
TGCTCTCTTTGGGTTGTTGAACTTGGTTTTTCTGACGGAACTTAACCCACACAAGACAAAAACATACATAAGACTAAAAACCAACTAAATCAAATTACTTACAGTGTAAAACTCCCGATGTTAGCCTCGAATGCTTCAAAACGAAGCTTGATTGTGGAACAATCACACCCTCCAACTTTGACTTTGCTAGTCCCTAGCAAACACTGAAACAATGAAAACTAAAAACAACAAGAAATCAAAATAATAAAAGAAGCAAATTAAGTAAAAGCCACTTTCGCAGGGAATCGCGATTGCACTTAGCATGTGCAATAAGCCTTTTAAACCCCTAGGTTCCCCCTAGTGGACGAGTTATAGTCTCGTGAGGGTTTGCAGAAATGACGCCCACAAACATAATGTTGACTCACAGGTAATTAAAAACAATTAAGCTCAAATCTTGTCTTTACAATTCAAACATCTCAAAATGTTATGCAAGCTACTCCACAGGATAGGCATACATGGTACACAAATTATCAAATGACTGAAAATATAGTAAGTTCCAAATCGTGTGATGTGAAGTGAACCGACTAAGAATTATTTTCTCAGCAGAATAAGCCTATAATTCAGATCCTGTGACTAGTTTCAACTTCGAATCTCACCTGGATGATCACTCTCAAAAAACAATATTTCTCACGAAAGGTTAATAGATTCATGTAATATCCCAATAAGATTCATATAAGTTCCAAAACTCATATAATAGCACAAAGAGTTGACAGAGATGAACTAGAATGATAATGCATGTAATTTAAACAAAAATTTCAGCACATATAATCATTTGATGTAAATGCAATCAAGAGAGAACAAGGTTCAAAATTTGAATCAATTAGGACTTGATTTGGATTATAATGACCTTGGTTACAATAAATAAGGGAAACACCAAGATGAAATGACTTAACAAAAACTGTTCGGATTACTACCCAAGCCATCTCATTTACCAAAAACGACTCTAAGACTTACTTAAACTGAACTAGACACACTTAACTAAATGAACCAAAAACAACCCTGACTCAAACCCCACCAACCAACTACTCAGCTCCATCACCCACATCTTCATGGTGTTCAACCTCATCTACATGAGCATCTCCAGCTGGGACCTCAGCTCTAGCCTCCTCAGGCTCCGCAAATAAAGAAAAATCAAAGGCAGTAAGAGGAAGCTCCTGCTGGATACACCATAAAACCCTCTGCCTAGCGGACTGATGCTGAAGCTCAGCTCGAATCTGCTCATGCTCTCTCATTAAGGCCTGCTGCCCATCCAACAACTGCCTCTGCCCATCCAACAACTGTAGTAACAAGCCCTCAACACCGGAGGGATAGGCAGGTACAGACTCAGTTGGCCCAGATGGCCCTGCCTCAGCTGGCCTAGATGGCCCTAAAGTAATCTCGACAGGCTCAGATGGCACTGTCTCAGTAACTGCTGGCTGAGATGCTGGCTGTGCTAGCTCTGGTAATACGCCCTGACGCCTCGATAACGCAGACTGTGCAGCTCTCAAACTCCTCGTCAAAGTGACTGGAGTAATAGGTCCCTCTCCCCATAAACTCTGCTCGGATGACTTACACCCAGCCTCAATGCATCGCTGTGTAATCATCTGGGGAAAGGGCATATTCTGCTGTGGTGGTCGAAGCTGGATAAAAGAGCGCATCTCCCTAAAGATCAGATGGGCAATATCAATCTCATCCTCGCCCATAAAAGCTATCAACAGTCTGATCATATCCAAATGGATGCTGTTATCCGTCCCTCGAGGTCTCAAGTTGCATAAAAGCAACTTGATCATCACAGCATAAATGGTCTTCATGGTGCCGCTCGTGAAGTTGCCCCCGGAGTATCGAGCTGGGTCAACACAAACAATCTGAGCGCACTGGGCTGGTGTCAATAGTGGGTGTTCAGTATCATCCTCAGCAGGAGGAAATGTAATGGACGCAGGAACAGGGCGCTCACAACCCAGGTACTGTGCAATCCAATCCACAGAGAGCTCGATCGACCGCTTGCCCACTTGGGCAACAAACATCTCATCATCATGATCGTGCGGTCGTGCGACAGAATAGATTTCTCGCACTAAAGAGGGTTTATAACCCTTTCCCTTCGTCAACCAAGCCGTCAGATGTCTCCACTCCAGACGAGTCACAAGTGGTGTTTCTTCCAAGAACTTCGAGGCATCCACATACCTCTCCACATTAAATTTCTTTTCCTTCAGTACATCTGCCCAACTCTTTACATCTGTTTTCTGCTTTTTCTGTGGTGGTGGCCTTTCCTTTCTGGACGTGCCAGACCATTTGGCGGGCCTAGATGTAAGAGGCTTTTTTATGCCCCCAGTAATGCCAATAGTAGGATGCTCAGTGTCAATCTCATACGGGTCAAAGAATTCACTGTCATCGTCAGACTGAACCCTGGAATCTAACCCAAGAGGTCGTCGGAAAGTAGGATCAGAAGCGGACTCGCTGTCTGAATCAGTGCTGTCCTCATAGACCACCTTCTGTCCCTTACCCACAGATGGGTTCTTCGTACGCGCCGGTCTAACCGACGGTGCCTCTCGGATGACAGACCCTGTTTTCGGCTGATCCGGCTGGACTACAACAGATTTACCCTTATCTAAGGGTACAACAGGCTGCTTTTGCCTCACCATTTTCAGAATTCTGAACCGTTCACTTCTCCACACCACAACCCCAATTCACAAACCCAGTCCACATAATACAGCAAAATTATCCACAGCGGCAATATAACAGTAATGAAAAATAAAGTCCCACTAAAACATAACCCAATCAAACAACTTAATTTCTACTCCAAAGAGGCAATAGTCACAGACCACACAACTGACCTCAATTCCAAAGATTGACGAAGCTGTGAAGAAATAATCCTGAAGCCTCGCCGAAGTTATGACCAGAAAATACGTTTGATGAGAGCTGGCAGTAAGATGGGGTGTAGTTGTAGTGGCGACAGTGGTAGCTAAAGCACGAGTGAGGAGAAGAATAGAAGAAGAAAGGAAAGAAAGGGAGAGAGAGAGAAGCGAAGCTGCACTATACCGGCGGTAGTCAAGGTGGAGATGATGGTGGAGATGACGGTGGAGATGGCGGTTGGCCGGCGGTGGTTAAAGGGTCAAGGGTTTGAAGTTGAAAAGGCGCGGGAGAGAGAGAAAGAAATAGGAAGAGAATAGAAGGAAAAGAAAAGAAAAAGAAAAAGAAAAAGAAAATGGGAAGAAAAGAGAGACGGTGCCCCGCGTGACCTAAATGGGTTTTTTATATTTTTTTAAAAAAATCTGGGTCAGCCCTATCGATAGGGTTGAGGGCCTATCGATAGGGGTATGGCTCGGTCTGCAAGGAGCTGAGATTGAAAAGAAAACCTATCGATAAGGTATATGACCTATCGATAGGCCTATCGATAGGTGTAGGGACCTATCGATAGGACTTAGCTCGGTTTGCAGGTTTTCTTAACTGAGAAGGTAACCTATCGATAAGGTATATGACCCTATCGATAAGAATGAATCCCTATCGATAGGGAGACTGAAAATGAGACCAATTTCAAGCGGCATGAGACTTCCCAAAAGCTCACACAACTATAAACACATCGAAACGACTCAAAAACACAATAATCAACCCAAGGTTACCTAAGTATATGAACAATTGGAATTGACGGCTCAAAACCGGGTACAAATGGAGATATGACTGACTTAAACCAACTGAAAGGCTTACAAACTCTGAATGAAGGCCTAAAATCATATTCTAACTTTTCTAATGTTCTCAATTGATCACAATACATCCATGACACATAAGCACTTAATCAAGTAAAAATGCAATGTAAAATCAGTAGAACAACCAAATAAGCTGAAATGAGTAATATGAATATCTGTGCCCCAGAACAACAAGAGTGGCTCAACACATGCATAAAAGGTTATAAATCTCCACTCTAAACGAGGATCTTCGTCACATACTCATCTGCTACAGACAAAATTCAAATCGATTCGTGCACGTGCAATGTAATTAGGAACAAACCAATTCAAAGTCCGGAAATAATTTATGCACAAAGTATAGTATCATGGGTATTATGATGCACAATATTTGAGAAATTGCCATTAAAGACAAGAAATAATTTAAAAACAAAAACAAATGAGAAATTTTCATAGCTAATTGCAAGACAAGAGGCCAAATATATACTCAAAATAATGGAATCACAAAATGAAATGCATGTGAACTCCCACCCTCCAACTTAGATCCTATCATTGTCCCCAATGAGGAAGAAGAAAGAATGCAAGCCAGTGAGAAAATGGCAAAACACGCAACTAATGACAAGGTATTACTAAACATACAGATGCAAGGGTTTCCTCCCAAGAAGTGCTAAGTTTAACGTCTTCAGCCAGACGTGATGAAGGTCCTTAGTCGAACTCATAAGTGGGGTCCTCAAGATTCATGGATTCAACCACCATACCATCCCGAGTCAAATCCCCATTTCCAAAGCCTTCGATGTAAGGCTTCAGCCTTTGGCCATTCACCGTAAAGGAAGAACCATTACGGGGATTGCGAATCTCAATAGCACCGTGGGGAAAGACATTGACAACCGTGTAAGGCCCGACCCATCGAGACCTTAGTTTGCCCGGAAATAATCGCAATTTGGAATTAAAAAGCCAAACTCGTTGATCAGGCTCAAACGATTTACGAGTAATATGTTTATCATGAAATTCCTTCATTTTGGCCTTATAAATTTTTGAACTTTCATATGCCTCGTTGCGAATTTCCTCGAGCTCACTAAGTTGAAGTCGGAGGTTAGAACCCGCTTCCTTCATCTCAAAATTAAACTGACGAATAGCCCAGAGGGCTTTATGTTCGAGCTCAACGGGAAGATGGCATGGTTTTCCATACACGAGCCGGTAAGGGGACATACCAATGGGAGTTTTATAAGCTGTACGGTAAGCCCAAAGAGCATCGACAAGTCTCAAAGACCAATCTTTACGGTCGGGCTTGACCGTTTTCTCCAAAATATGTTTGATCTCCCGATTGGACACTTCCACTTGCCCACTAGTTTGGGGATGATATGGGGTCGCGACTTTATAGGTAGTGGAGTATTTGGCAACAAGTGCCGCAAAAGATTTATTATTAAAGTGCGAACCTCCATCACTAATGATAGCCCTAGGACACCCAAAGCGAGAGAACACGTTCTCTTGAAGGAACTTCAGAACTACCTTATGATCATTTGTCCTAGTGGCAACTGCCTCTACCCATTTAGACACATAATCCACAGCCACTAGGATATATTCAAAACCATGAGAGATGGGAAAAGGCCCCATAAAATCAATACCCCAAACATCAAAAATTTCTACTATGAGAATCGGGTTCAGAGGCATCATATCTCTCTTAGACATAGAGCCCATCTTCTGGCAATTATCACAGGACCTACAGAAGTCCATAGCATCTAGAAACAAGGTAGGCCAATAAAAACCACACTGAAGAACTTTAGCAGTGGTTTTCTTGCCACTAAAGTGCCCACCACAAGCCAGAGTGTGGCAGAACTTCAAAATCTCATGCACCTCATTCTCAGGGATGCATCGGCGGATCACTTGGTCCGCACAGTACTTAAACAGAATAGGATCCTCCCAAAAATAATTTCTAATTTGTGAAAAGAATCGATCCTTGTCCTGTTTGGCCCAAGTAAATGGTATAAGCCCTGTAGCTAAATAGTTAACAATGTGAACGAACCAGGGCAAAGATACCTGAGAGACTGCAAATAACTGCTCATCGGGAAAAGAATCCCGAATCAGAAGGGTATCACTATCCTTATCAGCTAGAATCCTAGACAGGTGATCAGCAACTACATTCTCCGACCCTTTCTTATCCCGAATTTCAAAATCGAACTCTTGTAAGAGAAGAATCCATCTAATCAACCTAGGCTTGGTCTCTTTTTTGGACAGAAGGTACCGCAGAGCAGCATGATCAGAGAAAACAATGACTTTAGATCCTAACAGATAAGAACGGAATTTATCTAAGGCATAGACAACAGCTAGTAATTCTTTTTCAGTGGTGGTGTAATTCATTTGAGCGTCATCAAGAGTTTTACTAGCATAATATATAACTCGAGGAAATTTGTCTATCCTTTGACCCAAAACAGCCCCTATAGCGTAGTCAGACGCATCACACATAATCTCGAATGGATAGGACCAATTCGGGGGCTGCATGATAGGAGCAGTGCTCAAGAGAGAGCGCAGTGTGGTAAAGGCTTTCAGACAAGCCTCATCAAAGACAAAAGGAACATCCTTGGCAAGAAGGTTGCACAAGGGCCTAGAGATTTTACTGAAGTCTTTGATAAATCGCCGGTAAAAACCGGCATGTCCAAGGAAGGACCTAATCTGCTTGACAGTGGTAAGGGGTGGCAACTTAGCAATTAAATCGACTTTTGCACGATCAACCTCAATACCACGACTAGACACCACGTGTCCTAAGACAATACCTTCACGAACCATAAAATGGCTCTTTTCCCAACTTAGGACCAAATTGGTTTCACAGCAACGCTTTAAAACCTTTGAAAGATTAGAGAGGCATGAATCGAAAGATGAACCAAAAACTGAAAAATCATCCATAAAAACCTCTAGAAAATCTCCAATCATGTCAGAGAAAATGGTCGTCATGCATCTTTGGAATGTACTAGGAGCATTGCATAGGCCGAATGACTTGCGCTTATAGGCAAAAGTGCCAAAAGGGCAAGTAAAGGTGATCTTTTCTTGGTCCTCGGGGTATACTGCAATTTGGTTATATCCAGAATAACCATCTAAAAAGCAATAAAAGCTCTGCCCCGCAAGTTTTTCTAGAATTTGGTCAATGAATGGAAGTGCAAAGTGATCCTTCCTAGTCCTAGAATTAAGCTTCCTATAGTCGATGCACACTCGCCACCCAGTGGTAGCTCGAGTAGGGACTAGAATACCCTCATCATTTGCAACTACAATGATACCGGACTTTTTAGGCACAACTTGGGTAGGAGCTACCCAAGCACTGTCAGAAATGGGGTAGATGATACCCGCATCCAACAACTTCACGACTTCCTTCATAACCACTTCCTTCATGTTGGGATTGAGCTTTCGCTGCATTTCCCGTGAAGGCATAGCTTCCTCCTCAAGATGGATTCGGTGCATGCAAATAGACGGATCTATACCCTTAAGATCAGCAACCGACCATCCTATAGCTTGTTTATTCTCATCTAGAACTTTCATGAGCTTACACTCCTAATCCATTCTCAAATCAGATGCAATGATAACCAGAAGAGAGTCATTATTACCTAGAAACTTATACTTAAGATTAGCCGGTAAAGGCTTTAACTCAAGTTTCGGGGCAACCTCTAGAGATATAGGCATGGAGGTACTGGACAATTGAGGCAAGGCCTCGACTTTAGGCTTCCAAGGTAGGTTGCCTAATGCAGGAGTTGACTCGAGAATCTGATTCACCTCTAGAATAGACTGGTCAATATCAAAATCTTCATAATTAAAATGCGCCAGACATGACTCTAAAGGATCCTGGGAAAGAATAAAAGGCAAAGCCTCCTCGACTGCATGGTCAATGGTGTCTACAAACGAGCACTCCTCAAAGTGATGAGTGTGTGTTACAGCATGGTACACTTGAAGCTTAGCCTTCATATTACCAAATGAAACTTCCATAATACCCGACCGACAATGTAGGACTGCATTTGCAGTCACAAGAAGAGGTCTACCGATGATGACAGGAATTTGAGGTCTAGTGGTATTTACAGGCTCCATATCTTAAAATAATAAAATCGGCCGGAAAGACAAATGACTCGATCTTAACTAACACATCCTGTAACATACCCCTAGGAACCTTGGTCGACCTATCGGCAAACTGTAACACGGTGGGTGTAGGTTTGAGCTCACCGAGCTCCATCTTCTCATACACAGAGTATGGAAGAATATTCACACTGGCCCCATAATCAATCAAGGCCCGGTCTACATAGTGACTCCCTAAGAAGCATGGAATAGTCGGAGTACCCGGATCTTTACGTTTGACAGGGACGTGGTACTGAACCACAGCACTTGCCACATCCGAGAGGACCGCTGATTTAGCGAAATGCACACGCTCCTTGCGCTGCTGAGTACATAGGTCATTCAAGAATTTAGCATATGAAGGGATCTGCTTAATGGCATCTAAGAGTGGAAGATTAATGTGCACTTGCTTAAAAACTTCTAGCATTTCATTCAAAGACGCTCCCTTCTTCTTTCCTCTTACAGGCACAACTAACGCCGATGGGAATGGAGCCTTGGGCACATAGGATGCCAATGGGTCATCAGAATTTGAGGGAAAGTTATCCCTCTTAGGCTCACTCATTACCCCTTTCCCTTTCTTATTCTCACTCGTTTTCTTTTCACTCACTTCCCCAACCTTAGGAACTCTAGACACATTCCCATCCTCATTAACTCTCTCCTCAACCTTATTATCAACAATTTTTCCACTTCTCAAAGTAGTGACCGCTTTTACATCCTCATGATAGTGAAAGTCCTGTGAAGAAGAACTCTCGGCTAAGTGCGCTCCTTTAGGGTTATTGATGGGTTGACTCGGAAGTCTTCCCTCCTCTCGACGGCTCAGGGTGGCCGCGATTTGCCCAACTTAAGTCTCTAACTTAGCAATGTATTGTGAATGAGAACTCAGGAGTTGACTATTAGCTTCTATGTTTTTCAGAGCTTTAAGAACTTGCTCTTCGAAACCACTACTTCTTTGGCTTTGAGGTGTTTGCGATGGATTGACACTTTGGTTTTGAGACTGGGACTGAAAGTGAGGTGGTCTATAAGGTGGTGCAGCATTAGAATTTCCCCCTTGGAAATTGGACCTAGGGGCTTTCTGATAGGTATTACTCGACCCTTGGAACTGGTTTCCTGTCCCTTGGGAAGGTTGAGACCACCGCAAGTTAGGGTGACTCTTCCATCCCGAATTATAATTATTTGAATAAGGATCATTCCTTGGGTTAGAGAACCCTTGGGCTGCATGGACCTGTTCCTGGACAAACTCGAGATATTGGGGAGCCATAGGACATGACAAAGTATCATGACTACTATCTGCACAGATGTCACACACTGCACTCACTGGAGTAACCGACGAAGGAATAGTCCTAGGTGGTTGACCTTAAGCAGCAAGCAGTTGATCCATTTTCACAGACAATGCTGCCACTTGTTGGTTTATCACTGTGGTGTTTTCTACCTCATAAACACCCTTCCTAGAATTAGAGGTTGAAGAAGAACCTCTATCATTTTGATTCATCGAGGCCATAATGACAGAATCCTCACTGAGAATTTCGAATAAATCCCATGCCTCCTCGGCACTTGATTGAACCACAATCATACCTTCAGCTATGGTATTACTGTGTTCTCTTATATAAATAATTGTTTAATAAATATCGTTTTGCATAAGATCTGTACAAATGGGTTAAATTCTCTGTTTCAAGAAATCTGTGCAGATTGTACGAATTAAAGTCGTCACCTATGAAGCCTTGATGATCATCTCGAATTAATGAGCATTCAGAAAAGATCCACAGCAGCCTATTGAAGTGCGAAAGAATTGCAATAAATCTCTGCAAAATTAGAAGGCAAAATCCCACATGTCTATCGATAGCCATGATTTCGCTATCGATAGATGTGAGGCGGCTGAGGGCTTCTCTTGATATTTTAAGATATTTTCAAGGGCAATATTGTCTTTTACATTTTCCTTCTATATATACACGTGTAAAGGCGACTTTAAGAGGGTTCAAGACTTTTGCTCTGAATCATTACTTTGTTATTTTTAATAGACTTCACGTTACAGTTTAATTCTGCATTTTATTCGGTCATTTACTTTTTCAGCAATTTCTACTTTTCTGCAATTTTTCTTTTTATGCCTGGCTCAATTTTCACTTGAGGATTGTTCGTTAATTACACAGTCTTTACTTTCAGTACTTACTTTTCTGCAATTTTCCCTTTTTATGCATGGCTCAATTCTCACTTGAGAATTGTTCTTTACTTTTACTGTCCTTTTCTTTATTTACTTAAGTCCTTTTCTTTATTTATTTCAGCACTTTTCTTTATTTACTTACGCCATTTTCTTTATTTATTTCTGTCATTTTCTTTATTTCTTCAGTCTTTTACTTACTGTTTTATTTTACTTTTTCCATCCCGTGAACCCTTAGAGCTTGTCATGGATAAAGGATATTCTCCTCCATTGATGTGTAGCTAATACTCCAAGCTTGGGTAAGGATGAAGTTGGATTCTTTATACAATCCTATTTTATAAACATCCCTCTATTTGTATTATGTGATTGCATAGTTGTGAAGGTTTTACCGTACACTATTGCTAAATATAATATCATATAATTGTACATCTGTGATTGCAATTATATAATTATGCAATGGTATTTATTGGTATGAATATAAACCAGCATGCTTTATCTCCATTTAAGGTGGATAGCGATATTCCATTCTTTTCAAGGATAAACCTGCCGGTCCTGTATTCATAATCTTTTTGGGACTTCCTTCTTGTAGTTGGAAGAACCACCATACATAATTACTATATTGAGGATTTTATAATATAAATGGTATAATTGATATTCAATGGGCTTCTCACCCAAGTTCCGCTCATTCCACCAAAGTTAATTGCATTTTTAATCAGCTTAATTAAAATATTGCATTTTCGCTTTGACCCAATCGGAGCACTTTTTACCACCAACTTAAATTGACAATATTCTTTCACTTGGATTAATTCTAAAAAGTCTTTTATTATAACCCTGCATTTCCCAGTGGTTCGACACCCGTGCTCACCAGTCGCAATTGAATTGAGATTAGCAAACACGCGGTTTATAAATTAATTAATTAATCTTGATCACTGACAAGGAATAATCTCCCTTGTTCTCTGAGTCGATCAGCACTCTTCCTTAAAATTGCACCTCCACTAGCAGAATTCACTAGGCTCTTATCCTTAGCACATAGACCCTGGAAGAATGACTGGACAACTTGCCAATCAGGAATACCATGATGGGGACACAATCGAAGGAGTTCCTTCATTTTCTCCCATGACTCATGAAACGACTCACCCTCACTCTGAACGAAATGGGTAATAGCATACCTCATTTGAGTGGTACGACCAATAGAGTAGAACCTAGCCAGAAATAATGTCTGAAGATCAGACCAAGTGGTAATAGGCTCTGTGGTCCTAAGGGTGTTAATCCAGGTCTTGGCTTTATCTCGCAGAGAATACGAGAACAGAAGGAGTTTAATGGCATCAGCAGTGAGGCCCTGAATTCTAATGGTGGAACAAATCCCTAAAAATTCAGTAAGATGATCATATGGATTCTCCCTATCCAACCCATAGAAGGTTGGTAACATCTGAAGTGTGGCATGACGAATCTCATACTGGACGTTTTCAATATTAGGGATTTGGATGCAGGAAGGTGGAGTGAATGCACCAGGCATAAAGTGATCTCTAATCATCCTAGGTGCTGGCTGGACTTGCTGTGGAACTACAACAGGTCGAGGGGGATCTTGGCCTTGGTTTTCCATTGGATTGACAAATTCTGACCCTAGATCGGGTAGACTTGCTCGAAGAAACCGTAAGGTACTTTCTAACTCTAGGTCAAGTGGTTGTAGGTCACAGGACACAAACCTTCTACCGTACATGCAAATAACCCCTAGATGAATGGAATGCAATGAGTGAATTTAAAATATTATGAAAATAGACTTGAGATGAGAAGATACTCCCCTCGGTCCCGATTGCTAATCTTTACGCTGTCCTATCCAAAACTTTGACACCTGGGCAAAATTTTATTTATTATTATTATTTTTTTCTTTAGCAATTTTTTTGCTTTGGCCTTAGCGCGCAAAATCTTCAGCGGACCTGTAAGTCAACAACCTGAATCGAGAAGAAGGGAAGATAAGTAGAAACAGGAAAATAAAATCCTAAGCTACAACTAAAACAAGATTCATTGTAAATTCTATAACCGTGCAATAGTCCCCGGCAACGGCGCCAAAATTTGATCGGTCCAAACGAGGGAGGTTATTTCCTTGTTCGTGATCAAGATTTAAATTTATAACGTACTCGTGCTTAAAACCTCAATTCGTTAGAAAAGTAATTAGTGCACGGGTGTCGAACACAGGGACTAATGACTGAGTTATGAGAAGTTGTTCTGAATCTGATTTTAGTTACCAAACGATTTCTTGATTTTGAAGAGTTGGTTGTTTGTTTAAATTAAAGAGCATGAAAATATGATTAAATCAAATTAAAGAAAACCCCGGGTTTCGAATCCACTTTAGTTAGGGAATTATTATGCATATGATTAACGCAAAGGCTTCGCAATCGTTTATGATCGGTGATGATCTAAACTACAAGAATAAATCATCGAAAATATATTACGCTTGTGTTCATATAGTAAACTCATCCAAATAAGGCATAACCTGTCAAGCGAAGCATGCACAGGTTATCCTAGTTAGGTATGAACCAACTAATGAATACTAACGTATTCAATCAATACTATTGCACAACCAATATGAATATAATCACAGAAAACATTCATATTAAAAGATAAAAGATTCATTAAAGAGCGGATTGCATAGAATGACAATCCCTCAAAGTTGTACAATTATCATAATCTATTACAAAACCTTGAACCTTAATCAAAACATAATCAAACCACTAACCAAGCTTCATCTACACCCAAGGAGAAGAGTTTAGCTGCCCATGATAGGGGCTGAATCACCGGAGGTCTTCGTTCCTTCCATGTGCAGCCAATATCTCAGTTGAATGGTATGGGAGAGATGAAAGAGATGAAAGCAACTATCACCGAGGCCCTAGTTGAATCTGGGATCATTCGAATACCTATTCAGGCCTCCAAAAGTGTTTTAAATAGTGTACTAGCATTTCCCTCCGAGATCTGCCGAATTTTCCAAATTCCCACTTACTAAAAAGGAATTCTAATCACTTTAGGAAACTGCCCGGCTCAGACCTATCGATAGGCCTAGATCCCTATCGATAGCCCTATCGATAGGCCTATCGATAGGCCTAGAGCCTTATCGATAGGTGATGTGTGCGGATGCTAGAAAACTGCATAATCTTCCATCCTGAGAGCTTCCCTATTGATAGAGAAGGTGGCCTATCGATAGGCTTGAGCATATTTTGCATTTTATCCTTGAATTAGCTGCTTTTCGCGCTCGGTGTTCATCCTGGCATGCTACATTTGCTCCAATTCATTCATGTGCTCTCTTTGGGTTGTTGAACTTGGTTTTTCTGACGGAACTTAACCTACACAAGACAAAAACATACATAAGACTAAAAACCAACTAAATCAAAGTACTTACAGTGTAAAACTCCCGATGTTAGCCTCGAATGCTTCAAAACGAAGCTTGATTATGGAACAATCAATAGCATACCTCACATTCTTTGGCAACACCCCCCGTGTTGCCACGGGTAATAACTGTTGCATTAAAATATGACAGTCATGGGACTTGAGACCAACCAATTTTAGGTCCTCCATTGACACCAGATTTCTAATATTCGAAGAGTATCCATCAGGGACCTTCAATTCGGACAACGTTTTGCACACCATTTTTTTCTCTGCCTTAGACAACGTAAAGCAAGTTGGAGGCAAATATGTACGTTTACCCATAACTTGAGGCGCCAATTTATCCCTTGAACTAATTTCCACCCAATCTCGGCAAGCATTTGCTCCATCCTTTGTCTTGTTAGGGATGTTGAGCAGCGTACCCACAATGCTCTCACACACATTCTTCTCGATGTGCATAACATCCAGGTTGTGTCGGATATGTAGTTTTTTCCAATATTCAAGCTGGAAAAATATCGATTTCTTCACCCAGCAATTGGTAAAAGTTGGGTCATCACTTGCTCGTATGCTTTTGCGTTTGCCTTTGCCTTTGTCCCTGCCTTTGCCTTTACCTTTAACATTGACACATGTTTTGCCATTGAATTTACATTTCTTTGATTTCTTTCCTCACATAGTAGCAATCTCTTCAACATGTCGCAAAATTTCCTCCCCACTCAATGGCCTTGGTTTTTTATCGTGCTCCTGATGTCCATTAAATGCCATTTTCTGGAATCGATATGGATGGTCATCGGGAAGAAATCGTCTGTGTCCAGCATAACAGGTCTTATTACAGTGCCACAGTCTCTTAGAGTGCGTATTTGGACCGCATATCGGACATGCTTTATATCCCTTCACCTTACAGCCACTCTAATTCCCATAGGCAGGGAAATCATTAATGGTCCACAACAAGACAGCCCTTAAAGTGAACATATTTTTTTGGAACCCATCATAAACTTCAACACCTACCTCCCAAAGCAACTTCAAATCATCAATCAATGGTTGCAAGTAAACATCAATTTCCTTACCCGGCTGCTTTGGTCCAGATATCAGCATTGTTAGCATCATAAATTTTCTCTTCATGCACAACCACGGTGGCAAGTTATAGGTGACCATCAAAACAGGCCAGCAACTATATGGAGTGTTATATGATCCAAAGGGGTTTATTCCATTAGCAGATATAGCCAACCGCAGATTCCTTGGTTCGGCACCAAAATTTGGCCACAAGTGATCCACTACTTTCTACGCCGCTGAGTCCGCAGGGTGTCGTAGCTGATCATCCACCTTTCGTTTTTCCTTATGCCATATCAGATCTCTTGCTATTTGTGGTGTTTGGAACATCAGTCTGAATCTCGGGATGGGCGGAAAATACCACATTACTTTTGCAGGAACCCCTTTTCGTTTCTCCGTCGGATACTTATCATCCATCCATCTAGAAGTGTGACACGTGGGACATTCAGATGCACTAGTGTACTCCTTTCGGTAAAGAATACAGTCGTTAGGGCATGCATGAATTTTCTCGTAATCCAGCCCTAATGTACTCAAAGTCTTCTTCGCCTCATACATAAATAGAGGCAACTCATTCTTTTCCGGCAACATGTCACCTAATAATAATAACAACTCTGTAAAACCCTTGTCTGAAAAACCATTACAGGTCTTCAGCCTAAAGAGCTTTGCTACTGCTGATAGCTTGGTAAATTTCGTGCATCCGGGGTACAACGGTTTTTCAGCATCTTCAAGCAACTTCCTAAACACGTTGGGATCACTGCTGCCATACTCCTGTGCAGCCTTGACCATTTCTACATAATCTGGAACATTCTCCGATGGATACTCTTGATAATTCTGAGTATCGCCATCATTACCTTCTCTATTGTAGGATGTACAGGTTGACAATTGCTCACCATGCCAAATCCATGTTCGATACCTTTGATCGATTCCATGTATAAATAGATTATCTTTCACATCTCTACTAGGCGAACACTTATGATTAAGACACCTAATGCAAGGACATCGAATGATATCACAATCATTCGCATTAAGTGCAGCGAATTTCAAGAATCAGTCAACCCCCTCGTCATACTCGCGCATTCTCCTATCCTTGGTCATCCAAGATTTATTTAATAATCCATCCATTGGAAATAAGATAATGAATCCCCTACAACACGACAAAAATGTAAACCCCATTAACCCTCCATCTCTATAGTAGTGGTATATGAGACAAGTATATGAACCACAAAAGTACAACCTTCCTAAACAAGTATAGCCTATGCTAAAATAACAGTGATTAATAAGCTCAAATAACAGTAATTAATTTCTAGGTACCTAACTAATCCATCAATGGCATATCAGTACATATGCATGGGTGTGGGGAATGCTACTTGATGGTCAGTATAAGAGATCTGGTTGCAGGATTCTTATCTATTAGATATAATCATCTAATATAGAGAATCAAAATATTATACTATACTAGAGAAAAAGGAAGCAATGGAAATGACCTTCTTTGCTAAATTTAAATGGTTTTTATCAGCCATTGTAGCTGGAATCAATTATACCTAATAATATTTTAGTCACTAACGGATAAGCCAGGAGAATATCATCAGAAGCTGGACTTTATGTGGTTATATAATATTTTGAAATCATGCTTAATCAAAATATTTTAGTCACATGGCATTATTGGCACATGGAGAATTATATGAAATCATGCTTAATCTAATAAATAAGTGGAAAGAAACTATTATTTGCAAATAAAGTTGGGAGCTTTAGTATTTTTAAAGTTACATAAGAACGTCTACATAATGGCATTTTCTATTGTACGTGTTGATAGGGTGCTTGGAAACTACATGGAAAGTATATGATTTATTTCAACTTTATTGTGATTTGAACACACAAGTTCAGCATGCAAAATAGAGTAATCAATGATTCAAAATCACGAAAATTATAGTAAAATATAGGAAAGAGGCCATTTCATGGAATTCTGAGTTTACCTTAGTTTAGACAATTACTAGGAATATCATAGTGGTTCATTTTACATGCCATGGAAACAAAATGGATGGGTCACATAATTCATGTGGTTTTCAAATGCCTCTTGAATTAGCTATGATGTGATTTTCATGTTATATTGCCACTTTGAATTAATATTTGTTCATTTATATTAAGATGGGAATTTATTGAAGTTTGAATTTGTTTGACTAAAAATATTAGTTTATAGGCTGCTATAGGACAGAATTTATGTTTCATACATTTGTGCATTTGGATATTATATGATTCTTGAATTTTACATGTATGGTAAGTGCAAAAAAGCATTTCTTTATCTTCTTGCTTTCTGCCTTAATCATTGCAGGAAAGGTTGAGCGATCCTGCATCTATAGGGAACCTGGTTGAACCAGTTGGTCCTGCCACTAGAGTTGAAGATGCTAGTTCAACAAGTAAGTAATCACTCAGCTTCTTGTTATTTAATTAAGCTTTGCCTATGTTAATTTTATTGTTTTACATAAAAAATGTCGTTCATTATTAACGTGTTTCAGAGTGGTTTGTACAGCTGTATAATTCACAACATAGAGATTGCAGAAGTGCATGCATTTAGCCCGGTTCATTTGTTGACAATATAATTAAATTTTTTAATTTCGATCAACCATATCAATGAAAGCTGCACATAACTTAGTGTGGGATATGTGAGACATGGCAACCAATATAGAACTAAGAAAGTAAAAGAAATATTATTTATAGTCATGATGTAAAAAAAAAAATTGAACAAGTCAAGGTGTCATTGGACCACTAGGTTCGTGACACGTGCTCGTGAAAGAAAATCACATGGCAAAACTAAAAAGAAGAGTAGACTCAAAAGAACTTGAGAACACAACAGACTTCCTCAACATGAGGAAGGGAGTCTTAGAATGATGCACTCGAGGCATCAGTCACTTGCCTAACTCGAGTGATAAAGGATTAAGCATGTCACTCAGTCCCTGTCATAGCCCTAGAAATGTTCAAATTTCCAAGGCTGTGGCAATAATCATTTCATGACAGGGGTATGTATCATAAAACATCTTTTATTTATTACAAACATCTGCTAATACATTATTTCTATTTCCAAAATACCAAACAATTCTAAATTCTAAGTACAATCACCTAAATTTAGCAGCAAAACATTGCTACTACCAGAGTTAACAAAATTTCTGGAATCATCCTTGCTGTAATTATCTACTCTTTAACTGCTACTCTGATCCTGGAAAATTTTAATAATAGGTTGAGCTACCCAGCTCAGTGAGACTACTATCACAATCTATTATACCATTAATTTAGAATTATCAAGTTCTCAATGGAGTATTAAGGTTCTTAATAATTTATTTAATCATAATATTGCTAAAATAATATGCAATGTAAAATGTCATGCAATTTGCCATATCTACCACTTTATCATATCACCTACAAAATAGATCTAATGATACCAGTCCTCACTTGACATTATTAATACCAATATCTATTTGATGATATCACACTTATATGCAGGCCCGGCCCTGGGCTAAAGCTGCTAAAGCAGCTGCTTTAAGCCCTCAATTTAAAGCCCAAAAAATAGGCCCCCTAATTTTAAGCTCATACAATAGGGCCAATAGACCACAAATTAAATCCCTCATTTTAAGCCCAAGCAAAAGGCCATTTAAGTCCAAAAAACATGTCACAAATTAGACCCACTCTCTTTTAAGCCCACTCCCTCATTTTAAGCCCAAATAAGAGATCACCCATAACTAAATTAAACTCTACCCTTCCCTCAAGCCCAAATAAAAGACCACCCATAACTAAATTAAACTTTACCCTTCCCTCAACAGTCAACACCTTCCCACTTCCCACTTCCTCTCATGGCCCCACTTCCTCTCAGTTCTCACAACTCTCCACTTCCCACTTCCTCTCACGGCCCCATGAGCCACGACATTTGCATTTGTCCGTCCTCTCTCTCTCTCTTAGGTATTTATAATTTTTCTTTTTTTTCTCTCTTTTCCTCTCTTTTATCCTATTATGATTGTTATTATTGATTTATTATGATATTAACTTTTTTTTTTAGATAATCATTAGGATTGTTTTGTTTTATTGTATTAATTTATTATGGTTACTTATTGTGAGATTTGGATTTTTGATTTAGGATTTTAATTTTAGGGCTTTTGGCTTACTTGATAATATGAATTTATTATTGTTATTAACTTCTTGTGATATTAGGATTTTTTATTTAGGTTTTATTTTAGGGTTTTTATTTTAAGGCTTGTAATTTGGGAATTAAATTAAAATTTTAGGATTTTTTTTTTCAGTAAACAAAGAAGACAATTTATTTGATTTTATTATTTTCTTATTGTAGGATTCATCATTTGGTCATATATATTGTTTTATATTTGAAATTGTTTTTTTGGGCAATTCCATGATACAATGATTTTTTATTCTTTTTTGCATGCTTTTCGTTTCGAATGCAGTGGAAGAAGATGGAGATACTATTTTGTTAATGGACAAAGATCATATTGGTTAGCTACAACATTTACATGGTATGTTCTACCATTAAGTAATTCTTTTTTGTTGATGTACTATTGAGGTTTGGAGTGAGCCAATTGAAAACCCTTTTCTATCTAACTATTTTCCCTGCTATAATATATGCCATAATAGATCTTGTTTTATAAGAAACTAAAATCTTTAACGTAGTAATTAAGATATAAATTTTCTTTAGAGTTTACATGTAGAGGAGCCCTCTTTTAGGTAGCCGCTTCAAGCCACCCAAAGCCCAGGGCCGGCCCTGCTTATATGGTGAATATCATTTACGACTACAACACACCCAACGTCACAAGGTGTGTACTATAGCCCAACAGCACGTATACATGTGCATTGTAGTACATTAGTGCACTAAAGCATGTACATTAGTGTACTATAGCCCAATGGCATGTATATTAGTGCACGTATACATGTGCATGTAGTACATTATTCAGAAAATAAATTCATGAATTAACGTATTAGTAACAATAAAACTTTACTATTAAGTTCCAAGTGCTAAAGAAGTATTGATTGGCTTATATCAAGATTACTCTAATTTCTTGCTAGTTAATTTAGTATTAGTTTTATTTTTTATTTTTTATTTTTAATTATTATTATTATTATTATTATTACTTATTTTTTATATACTCCCTCCATCCCAATTTATGTGCATACATTGACTAAACATGCAGTTTAAGAAAAACATTGATTGCTTTGAATTTATTTTATTTTTAAGTTTGTGTTCCAATTTTACCCTTAGAAGGGGTCATTCTCCAAGGTTATTTGATAAAGAGGTATAATGGAAAATTCATTCTAATTTTTAATTTGAAAGTTGAATTGATCACATATTTTGGGACATTCCAAAATAGAAAGGTGATTACATAAATTTGGACGGAAGCAGTATTATTTTTCTTTAATTAGTAGGGTTCTAGAAGAAATTGCATTTGGGAGACCCCTAGTCCACGTGTGATTCCACCAAGAGGATTGTTAAACATCACATGTTGGTTCCTTTCTTTCTATATATAGTTTTGGTTAAGCAAAAAGTGGGTTTGTGAAGGGGCCCTCCCTCCCTCCATATGTAACCACATATGTACTAGTTAATGGACCAATTTTTACTGTCCATCATCTTCTCCACGTAAGAAAAACAGTCCATATGCCCGCCGACCAGAATCCCAGACGCGATAAGGTATCTAATTTAAGAGAAACCGTGTTGACGTGTGAATTAAACACAAGAAATGGAAATGTTTATATTATATTATGAATTCCAATGTGTACAATGACATGTTTATATGTCTCAATTAATGTTATCTAAACATACAGCTGGAACTTAATTCTTAGCACCTGACAGGTTAAAAAAAGTGAGCACCAATGTGAGCCAAAAATCTGGTAATTTCAAGCATGAACACATGTTTATAGTCAACAAGAACATGAGAATCGACCGAAATTCTCTCTTCTATTCTTTATTTCTTTGATCATACTATATTTTAAAATTCTTCTCCATTACTGAGAGCTAGCTACTGAACTACTCCTCACATGCAGGGATCATGGGCCATTTCCAAAGCAATTAGCCGCATATCATGGCAAGTAGAAACATTATTTTCTTCTCTGTTTAGTTATATAAAATTTGAATGCTAAAGTCTGAACTAAATTATGAATGCCCAATAATTACAACAATCACTACAAACATAATAACTACACTAAACAGGTCAGTAAAGCATTAACCCACTTCTATTTTCTCAATAAAATAAAACAAAGCAAATTCACGTATTAAAACTAAACTTACTAAAACTGAACTTATTAAAATGTAAGATGAACACAAAATGATCAAAAATATTGCATAATTATAATTCTGGTGCTGTCCAAATTTCAACAATATGTGTGTGAACTCCACAAAATTGTCACAATCACTACAAACACTAAGTCTAAACATTTAGTGATTCAATAAATATGCACTTATAAATAAATCAAATGCTAAATTTATTAAAATGCAAGATGAGAACAAAACCAAATTTAAAATATATATATATATATATATATATTACATAATATCAGTTCTCATGATCTTCAAATTTCATTAACACGAACTACTTCTTTCTCCTCAGTAACAACACTTAGCAACTTAATAAACACTAACCACTTCTTTCTCCTTAGTAAATAGACGAAAACAAAATTCAAATACTAAATTTTCATAATTTCAATTATGATATTCTTCAGATTTCCCAAAAAAAATAAACAATATGCTCTGCTCGAAATCAAAAACCCATTTGGAGAAACAAAAACTAAACAATAAACCCTGGTATCACACAAAAATAGACTCCAGCCATGTAAATTTTTGCTCAAAAAAAAAAAAAAAAACAAAAAACAAGAAGAAGAAGAAGAAGAATGGTGGTACCTTCGATTCTTGCAAATGAGGGTTTCTCCCGTCGTCTTCGATTCTTTCAGACGGTGGCCGGCGGCATGACGACAGTGGTGAAAGTGCGTGTTTATGGCTGTGAAATGAGGGTTTGCAATAGGGTTTCGCCGGAAAGAATGGAGCTCATCGATCGATCAGTCACGGAGAGAATGGTTGTGAAACGAGGGCTTGGCACCTCTGAAAATCGATCAGTCACGGAGAGAATGGCTGTGAAACGAGGGCTTGGCTCCTCTGAAACTCGATCAGTCACGGAGAGATGGCTGTGAAACGAGGGCTTCTCATATTTTCAGAGGGAATAGCTAGCAATCGCGCCAAATGCTCATGAGAATTTTGGGGAGCTGAAGAGTTTAGTTAAGTAAACGGTGCCGTTTTGCTACCTCAATGTAAATTTTTTTTAAAAAAGAGTAAACCTAATAAAACGGTCGGCAAGAAGGGTTTTAACGAGGGTTTTTCAAAGATGAGGGGTTTTATACAACCCTCGTCTTTTCTAGCCTTTTAAGGAATTTTTTTTTAAAAAACCCTCGTTTTTAAAAAACAGTTATATTTAATTTTAATTAATAAAAAATATAATAGTTCTTCAAAATGATATTTTTCAAAAACTAACCGTTGGATCACTCCAATTTTTTTCATACATGACAAACATAAGATAAGTATATAATCTAACGGTTGGTTCCTCAAAATATTCGACCTATGAGGGTATTTGAAAACGAGTTGTAAACATAGGTGTCAAAATAGGGTGTAAAAAAAGAACTTGTCCCAATAGTCTATTTTCTATATATATATATTCTCCTAAAATAAAAGAAAAGACTAGGGTCTTAAGAACAGTAGTCTTTTCTTATCATTTAACTAGGTATTTAAAAAACCCTAGTCTTTGCTTACCTTTTAACTAGGGTTTTATAAAACACTAGTCTTTTGTTACCAACAAAAGACTAGTGTTTTATAAAACCCTAGTTAAAAGGTAAGCAAAGACTAGGGTCCTATGAATCGTAGTCTTTTCTTACCTTTTGACTAGGGTTTTAAAAAACCCTAGTCGTTCAATACCTTTTAACTAAGGTTTTAAAAAACACTAGTCTTTTGTCTACCAAAATCGTAATCATAGCCCATTATTCTGGTAGTGTATAAATATCAAGAATTAAAGAACACCTCCTTTAATTATGGCAGGAAGAATACGTTCAGAAGAATCAATTTCCTGGATAGTGCCCCATTGTCTTTCTCAGATGAACATAAGAAAGAGGCACAACTTAACCAGAGTACCCCTGGTACCCCTGGTACCCCTGTTTTGAAGGTATTAGATTTGTTTAACCTTGTGGTCATTATCTTTGTTCCTTAAAAAGGCTTTGTTTTTTCTGATAGGCTTTGTTTGCATATGTGAAATCGTTGGTGTTGACATTATAAAAAATTGTTTCCAATATTGAATGAAGTTGCTGCCTCTTTTGAAAATGGTGCTAATGTTATCATTGCCAAACTTGTGTGATTCATTATATCTACTCTAGCTCAATAAGATGTCACTTGTCTTCGAATCATTATTAATTTTACTTGTAACTTTGCTACCGACACACTTGACCTCACTGTCACTTTCTAGGATGCAACTGCAATTAATATCCTAAGTGATAAATTTGATGTTAAAGGTTACCCAACTTTGTACTTCAAATAAGCAAGTGGAAACCTGTCTCAATATGAGGGGGACAGGACCAAGGAAGTTATAGTTGATTTCATTCAGAAAAATCGGGATTAAACCACCTAGCAAGATTAAGAGAGATGAGTTGTGTTGAAGGTAAATGGTGTTGTTTATAATTCTATATCAATTAAAGGTGCACTGATTAGATGTCTTAACTTGGTTGGGTATAATTCTGGTCAAATGTAAGTTTAGGGAAATAAGAATGAATAGAAAAATTACAAAATGGGAATATGTGCAAACTTATTTTAATTTTCTTATAGAGGGTATGGGTTTACTTGAGAATTATAGGCATGTTTGATGGAGGAACGGCCCTTTATTAATTTTACCATCATGCTTTGTTTTAACTTAATTCTTAACAATGGCATGTAATTAGACATATAGAAGGGCCATCTATGTTTCTAGATAATGAATTGATTTACTTATTTAGACATAAGCTTTGTTGCTGATGTTTTTTCAGGTGGTGATTAGAGACTGTGTTGCTAGGTTGTTCAAGCATCTTTCTCGATCATAGACTGGATCCCATAAACAATGACTGGCTTATGTAAGTATTCCTAGCTTGGTATACTTCTGTTCAATATAAAGTTTTGAAATTATGTTTATGTATTATCTTTTTTGAAATTATGATCATATGTGAGCTATGATTTATTTTCTTATTCTATAATTACATGTGTCGGTGTCTCTAGAGTAATGTCGCTTGAGATTATATGCTGCAGAAGGCACAGAGTTAAAAAGGATTGAGGAATAGACTGATATGGATGCTCTTCTTGTAATAGATTGCGTGCTAAGTTATGTGAGACTTGGGAAGCTAGAGATGGTGTGACAGTTTGACTGCTTGTTGGATTTCTTTATGTTTTAATGTAGGGCCAGAGGATTGCAATATATATGGATGCGCATTTTGTTGATTACATGAAGATTGCGTGCAATTCAAGGATTTATTTGTAAAAACTAGATTATGCAATAATTGTTACACTTTTGGTTCTTAATTAGAAGATTCAACATTAATTAACAAAGTGTTGACTTGGTGATACTAGTTTCTATATATATATATATATATATATATATATATATATATATATATATATAAATGCATGTGGGTTCTTTTTTTATGAGTATTATATAGTACTATATTAGTGTGGATATTTTAATATTGTGCGCGCAAAAATGGTATTGATGCACGTTAGAACAGTCATTGGTGAATATATATGATTTAACAGCATATATTAATGGCATATTAAAATTGTGAAGCATTTGCTACAAAAAAAAAAAAAAAAAAAAAAAAAAAAAGAGTAAACGGGGACACTTTGTAAGTGTCCCTATTGTGAACATATCAAGGACACTTTTAAAGTGTCGCAATTCACCGCCTCAAATGGGACACTTTTAAAGTGTCGTAATTCATCGCCTCAAAGGGAACACTTTTAAAAGTGTCGCAATTCATCGCCTCAAAGGGGACACTTTTAAAAGTGTCCCTGTTGGGGACATATTAGGTGAGGCGGTCACCTTTAGTGACATAGCCCCTAGTGACACTACCCAAAGTGTCGCCAAACACCTATGGGGACACTTTTTAAGTGTCTCCTTTGACAGTTTTTGTAGTAGTGACTCTTGTACTTCTATTATTCATTTGTACCTTCATATTATGAAAATTGAATCAAATTTGTGGGAAGTCCAAGTGGACATTTTTTTATGGATTTTCATTTCAAAAGAAGAAAGTTATGTAAAGCTATCTGATTTCTAAATACTGCTAAACACATCTTCTAGATGAGGAGTTCTAAAAAAAATAAAAAATAAAAAGGTCCAACCTCCATCTAAATACACATCCTGGGGGGGTATGTAACAAACACCATAAAATGATTTCATTTTCTACTTAATTATTGATTTCTACTTTTTAAAAGTATTGAATCCAAAAAGAAATTGACTTTATAGAAACAAAACTCTATCTAACACAGGAATTTGCATAGAAGCCCTTTTTTCTTTTTTTTTTTTCAAATTCAACAATTATGCAGCTCAAATCAGCTCCCAATCAAGTATAGCCAACTCCACTTTCTTCACTCAAAAAGAGCTCAAACCAAATGGCATAACTACTGTTAGTTAAAATTATTAGGGGTAGCAAACAGTATTTGAGATCAAATCCTTATACCCATTTAAAAATGAATTGTCAATAGCAAGAGTATTAGTATAGCTGACCTAAATGAGTGAATAAATATTTGTTGAGTTAAAATATGAAAGTGACAAACAGAACAACACTAAATCCAGCTACATGAGATTGCTGGGGTTATCACACCATCTCCAATCGCCATACTGGTTCCCATTAGAACAAAACTTAACAGCCCATCACGGATCTTTGAATGATACCCAAAAAACTTCTTCAACTTAGAACTCTACCATGTTTTTCATGAAAAGTTTGGCAGCAGCGCGGATGAAAACTCCAGCAACCCCTTGAAAATGAATTGTTAATAGCAAGAGGATTAGTATCGCTGACCTAAATGAGTGAATAAATATTTGTTGAGTTAAAAGATGAAAGTGGCAAACAGAACAACAACACTAAATCCAGCTACCTGATATTGCTGGGGTTAGCATACCATCTCCAATCGCCATACTGGTTCCCATTAGAACAAAAATTAACAGCCCATCACGGATCTTTGAATGATTCCCAAAAAAATTCTTCAACTTAGAACTCTATCATGTCTTTCATGAAAAGTTTGGCAACAATGCAAATGAAAACCCCAGCAACCCCATCCAGTCCTTCTTCATCCATTATTGAAGCAGCCCCTTCAATACCCAAATCATAAGCTCCAGTCGCAACTTATACATAGCTATCTATATGTTTATGAAAAATGATGGAAAAGATTAAATCACAGGTGATGCAAAAACACCTGTAAAAAGGTGCATAGAAAAAGATTGAAAGAGAAGTTCTTGGTTCAGCTGATGGGAGAGAGAGAGCGAGGAGTGGGGAAAATAAGAGCTAAGCATCCCGGGATAATTAATGTTGAGCTGTATGTAGCTTGTGAGGTTAGGAAGGGGCCTCGAGGAGCTACTTCCCTTTGGTGGAGCTGGTCTGCACGTTGGGGAGCTCAGGATACCCCGGTGTGGGGCCTGCCAAAAACCCTCCGACGATCAAGTTAGTTAAGGTATTGAAATCGGAACTGAATTGATAATTATAAAGTGAATTGGAGCTGTTCTCTTAGTATCTGAGTTCCAGTATGTTCCTCCTTCTCCTCTTCTTGATATATATACCAATCAGAGGAGGTTCCTTACCTCGGATTTAGGTCCACCGCCCTGGCGAACTGGAATCTTCCCTTATCTCGAGAAGGTCCCCTCGTCCTTGGTTGATGGGGGCGGTTCCCTTTATCTCGAGTGCTTCTTAGGTCGATTAGTGAAGAATCTTTCACTACGGACAGAAGAAGATGAGGGTTCTGCTGCTTCTCTTGTATTCACGGGAGCATCTCTGCTCCTGACCGCCTTCTAGACACGGCTTCCCAGCTGTTAACCTTGTCTTTCGAGGACCTGCGCAGCTCCACCTGGTGCCCCCGCTCATTAATGGTCATTAATGTTATTAATGACCATTCTTACAGGCGGCCAAGAACGTGGGCGACGAGACTTCTTGTCTCCCTGCTGGACGCGACGTGGGCTAACCGCCTTTGGAGCTAGTCCTTGAGTGACTAGTGAAGAGTGGTGGGGTCCATCACTCTTCTTAAAAAGGAAGTGGCGCCTTTAGCCTGGTTAGGACTGAACGGGGAGGAGCCACGTGGCGGTCTGTATGGAACAAGTCTGGGTAACCAAATGGGCGTGCAAATTTGGGCTCCCACAATTAAGATACAGTAAAAGGGAGATTTGAAATTTAAATTTTGAAATAAATTATGAAATTCTGAGGATACAATTTCTTGAAGGAAATATGAAAATTAAATTACGCAGCCTTTAATTAGTGTTCAGTTCACAGTAATATGCAATAATAAACATCCACAATGAACACAAGATTTTACGAGGAAAACCCAAATGGGTAAAAAATCTCGGGAGCACTAGAAATCACTATGAACTAAAATCAAGTACAAGCAAAGTGATACTACCTATAACGATGGTTGAATCCATAATCCAGTAGAATCCCTTCTTGAACGAGTGTCCAACAAATCCACGCTGCCTTCATAGTATCTCTACGGACTGAATCCACAACCCTAGCTTCACAACCACACTGTAACTGACGGCAACCACCTGAAATCCACCGGCAAAAACTCCTTCACCATAGAAATCCACCAAGGCTAACAAACAACGGAACTCCATCGTTCAATTCAAATCCACGAATTACTCTAAATAAATAAAAGAAGTTGAGATAGCTAAGCTACAAGGAACTATGCATCACAACATGATATGAAGTCTAAGAGACGAAGGATGCATAGAACACAAAGGAGAAAAACCTAGGGTTTGAAAGAAATATGCTCTTGGAGGTTTTCTCTTGGAGGCTCTCACGACTGGCCCCACTCTTGAAAACAACCCTAAAGCCCATTTATAAAGAGTCAAACCAAAAATTAGGGTTTCACTCGAAATGCTCTTAAATTTGGCTAAAAATATGAGCTGGATCGATCCTACATACGATCTCGGATCGATCCAACCTCCTCTGCCACTCGGATCGATCCGAGCACGAGAGCTGGATCGATCCAATATTGCAGATCACAAAGTGGATCGATTTGGATCAAAATGATGGATCGATCCAACCAGAGCAAAAGGCTAACATTAATTTATTTTCATATAAAAATGACATATAAGCAATAATGGATCATTCCTAGGAGATTGGGGCAATATATATCACCTATGGTCAATTGAATAACCTAAGTTCTAAGTCAAACTTACCTTCCTAGGACATAAACCAACATAAGAAAGCAATTCGAGATTGAGCAAGATGATTTTAGCGATTTGATGCGCTTCTCTCAGGCTTGATGCAATAGCTTGACCTTTTAGGGATTACTGGCTTGAGACTAATCACAAACACAGGCTTTTGACACCCGAATTAGCCAACATATACAAAAGAAATACCTAACAATCTCCCCCTTTGGCAATTCGGTGACAAAACCTTTTAAAAAACCAAAACACAAGAAACGAAAACGATTCATTCAACTTCAAAAAAATGAATCTCCCCATCTTTTGTACAATAAAAGCACTCAAGCACTCCCCAAAACCAAAAACAACAAAAGAACTCAACCTATACTAAGGCTTGAGAGCATATACTTGTTTTCTGCACAAGGCACACACAAATACCACGTGAAGCAATAAAGAAAAGTAAAAACAGGATATAAGAGCATCAAACTCAAATAAGATAAGAGCATATTTACATATAATAACCCCTTAAACATACACTCTCCCCCTAAATATATCATCTCCCCATACCAAAATTTCACACACTATGATAAGATATGAATCAAGTTGTACCAATTGTATCTCAATCAAGACATTAAAAACACATCCAAGAATATAAATGAAATCTTGACCACTTAACAATGCATCAAGGTAAGTTCACAAAAGCATCACTTGATGTGTGTGTGTGAATTGACTCAACATGAATCATAACAATAAGAAATCATATTTCTTCAAACTATTTAAATCATAAGATCATAAGACTCATGGATCATGTACTTGTTGAAGTCAAACCAGTTGATTTCACCTATGAAGACTATGAAGAAGAGTGAAAGCCCTCTAGTAAGCAAGAAAGAGAATTTTTTTTTTTTTTTTTTTTTTATATTTCAAACATGCATTATAGAGGAGAAATGACTAAGAGCTCAAAATCAATAAGAACAGTGCTAGTATTTTAAATACAACTTTGAGAAATTTTTGGCTCTTTTCAAATTCATAGCACTTTTGTGCTTTCAACAATATGGCAATGTGCATTTTCTCACAGATTTTTCTTTCAATAACTCTTTTCAAGGCCTTGTTTCAAATTTTCTCATGATTTTTAAAGTTGTAAGAAAAAATTTTACTAGCATTTGAATAGTAACAAGAGCTTATCATCAAATAAGAAAGAAATACTTTAGAAGTAAGGAGGTGAGAAGGTGCAAACATTCGCACAAGCATGTTGAGCTTTAAAAGAAACATCCAACTATTGGAAATTCAACTTTCCAAAAATTCATGATCTTATGTATCACATTTATGATAAGTTTTTCACAAAAACAACTCTAAAAGAAATGAGACATGACATTCAATATGCTTCAAGATATATCATAATGAACTTTTCATGAAATTACAATTATGCAAAGATAAGATTTTATACTACAATTTCAATTCATGAAAATGTCAAGCACAATGATCAAGAATTCAATGCCAATACTTACTTAAGTTCATATCAAAGCATATTATGAGAAATCAAATATATGAAAACACAAATAACAAAAACAGAAAATCGTTTTGAGATTTTGACAATATGACAGTACTTGAAAAATAATCAACTCAAAAAGAAATAAACAACATAGTTTAACTTTAGGAACAAAATATAAAGATAAATAAAAGCAATCCTAAGCTAACTATGGATAGTTTAATATCTTTTCGGACATAGGGTAGTTTAACGTTGTTTTGGACGCAAGATAGTTTAAAGTCATTTCGGACTAAACTAATTTATAGTCATTGTGGACTAAGCAACTCACATCCACTAGAGGGTGAGAGGGGAACCCTTTTCTAGAGAATGATTGAGGTTGAAGAACTTCAAATCCTCTTTCCTAATCCAAACAGTCCTAATGTTGGATGACTTTGAAGCTTTCTCAACAGAAGGAGTTGACTTCCTAGAAATATTCACTTTCTTTCCACTAGTAGTCAAGTCAACTCGAGTCCTAGGGGTCCTAGACACTCTTGGAAAAAATTTGTAGTCTCTCCTAAACCAAGTAGAAGGAGTGTCTCTATTCCAAGCAAATGAAGATTGCTTCAAATGGAAGCAATGAGGTCTTATGTGACCTATCTTACCACAATGGTGGCAAGTGGGAACAAGACTAGAACAACCATGATATGCAACTTGAGACACACTTCTAGAAGCAACCCTAGAGGTCTTCTTGAGACTAAGGCAATGAGGCCTAATGTGATCCAAAACTCCACACTAATGACATTTAGGAACAAACTTTTTCTTGGGATTTTGGTCAATCTTAGGTGTAGGATTCATCGAAGATTTCTCTACCTTGGAAGTAGATGGCACAACTTCACCTAAAGTAAGTTTAGTCTCACAAGAGGTAAATCCTAACCCTTCTCTTCCTACATTTCTCTTAACAATCCCAAGTAAAATATTAAGTTGCTCGGATCTTTTATCCAAATTGATTTTCAGTTCACGAGCATCTTTGACCTCTAATTCAAGTCTAGAGATGGTGGAAACAAACTCACTCTCTTTCTCAAACCTAGACTTGACATCACACTCTAATTTATCAACTTTCTCAACAAGGGTGTTTCTCTCTTTCTCAATAGCTATAAGCTTATTTGAGAGAGTGACTCTATGAGTCTTCAATTGACTAACAAGAGACGCAAAATCTAAGGCTTCTTGATTGAGGACCTCTATTTCCTTTTCTAAGGTCTTGACCTTGATAGCCAAATTTATATACTTTTTCTTTAGCACAAGAGCCTCTTCAAACAATTCATTATAAACTGTTTGAAGATCTCCTTCATCATCAGATTCAGCTATTTTTTCAACATCATCCTCTAAGTCCTCACTAAAGTCATCAACCAAGGGAGTACTAGAAGACTCACCTATATCATTTACAATACCCACAAATGCAGTAAAATTAGAATCATCTTCACCCTCAGAATGTTCTTCATTAATCTCATCCTAATCATTATCACTAAGGGTGGCATTCATGGCTTGTTGTTTACCCTTCCTTTTGTTAGGACAATTTGGAGAAATATGTCCTAATTCATGACACTTATAGCACTCAATTTGAGAAAGATTCATATACTTTGTCTTATCACCCCTAGAAGATGAAGTAGAGTTAGTTTTCTCTTTCCCTTTGTTACCTTTTGAAAATTTAAGATATTTCTTAAACTTTTCAAAGAGAACTAAATCATCATCATTCAACTCTAGATCATGGTTTGAGACAATCTTTTCTTCCCTAGTGGATTTTAAGGCAATACTCTTGTTCTTTTTGGGTTGTCTCAAAGTCAACTCAAAAGTTTGGAGTAAACCAACAAGTTCATCCACTCTCAACAAATCAACATCCTTGCTTTCCTTTATAGCAGTGATTTTGGGTTGAAATATGTCAGGTAAAGACCTTAAGATTTTATTGACAACCACTTTGTAAGAAATTTTCTCACCTAGGTTAAAGGAAAAATTGACAATATCATTCAATATAGCATAAAACTTAGAAAAAGTTTCATTTTCTTCTATCCTAATTCTCTCAAAACTAGAGGTGATCGTCAGAGAACAAGGGAGATTATTCCTTGTTAATGATCAAGATTAATATATTTATAAAACTGCGTGTTTGTTAATCTCAATTCAATTGCGATTGGTGAGCACAGGTGTCGAACCACTGGGAAATATGTAGATTTAAAATGAGAAACTATTAGATTTAATTAAAGTGAAAGAATAGTGTCAAATTGTTTTGGTGGTGGAAAGAGCTTCAATTGGGTTGAAGTGAAAATGCTGAATTTAACAAAGCTGATTAAAACGCGATTAATTAGTGGAATGAGCGGAACTTGGGTGAGAAGTCCATTGAATATCAAATATGCAATTTAGTTATAAAATCCACGATATAGTAATTATGTATGGTGGTTCATCCAACTACAAGAAGGAATCCCCAAAAAGATGATGAATAATAGGACCGGCAGGTTTATCCTTGAAAAATAATGAAATATCACTATCCACCTTAATTGGGGATAAAACATGCTAGTTTGTTATTCATCCCAGTAAGTATCATTGCATAATTATATAATTGCAATCACAGATATAGAATTATATTATATTATATTTAGCGATAGTGTGCAGTAAACCTTCACAACTATGCAATCACATAATACAAATAAATGGATGTTTATAAACTAGGAATGCATAAAGAATCCAACTTCATCCTCACCCAAGCTTGGAGTATTAATTACACGTGAATGGAGGAGAATATCCTTTATCCATGACAAGCTCTAAGTGGTCACGGGATGGAAAGTAAAATAAAGCAGAAAGTAAATGACTAAAGGAAATATAGAAAAAATGACTGAAAGAAATAAGAAAATAGCGTAAGTAAATAAATAAAAAGGGCTTAAGTAAATAAAGAAATTGACTGTAAAAGTAAAGAACAATTCTCAAGTGAGAATTGAGCCATGTATAAAAGGAAAATTGCAGAAATTAAAGTGCGGAAATTAAAGACTGAATAAGTAAAGAACATTTCTCAAATGAGAATTGAGCCATGCATAAAAGGAAAATTGCAGAAAAGTAAATAACGGAATAAAAAACTGAATTGAACTGTAAGATAAAGTCTATTGAAATTGAAGAGAAATGATCCAAAAGCAAAGTCTTGAACCCTCTTAAAGTCATATATACACGTGTATATATAGAATGAAATTACAAAAGACAAAAAGGGCCTTGGCATCTTCAAAGAATACCAAAGAATACCCTCAGCCGACTCATGTTTATCGATAGCGAAGTTTGGCTATCGATAGAAGTTCTATCGATAGCGAGACTTGGCTATCGATAGTCATGTTGGCTCTTGCTTGGTTGCTTCAAAAATTCTTCTGTAGCCTTTCGCACTTCATCGCCTATCGCTGATCTTTTACGAAATGTTTAGCACTGGTGTATTTAAGCAAGACTCCATGAGTGACGGCTTCGCACCTATACAAACTGTACAATTTCTTATAAAAAAAGAAATTAAGCAAGTTATACCGAATTTATGCAAAACAGGATATTATTACGTAACTATTTATATAAGAGAGCACAGTAATACCATAGTTTGAAGGCATGATTGTTATACAATCAAGAGGTGAGAATTTGGAGCCTAGACTTCCTCACTTGCTTAGTACCCTCATAAGTTACTTCCAAAACATCCCAATCTTCTTTCGAAGTGATGCAAGTTATAATCCTACAGTACTCTAACCCAGATACACCATTAAAAATAGCATATAGACCTTTATTGTTCCAACTACTCCGCTCTAGGTCATTCCTATCTCATTCTTTAGGAAGTTTTGGAATAATGACACCATTCTTGGTCACAGTAGGGGGACTCCAACCAGTTTCAACAATTAGCCAAACCCTATCATCAATAGATTTTAAAAAAAAAATCATCATTTTAGACTTCTAGTAAGTATAATTCAATCCCTCAAACAATGGGGGTTTAGTATTTGAACCATCTTCTTTCAAGAAATCCATCTCCTCAAAACAGGAAAATTAAAACACTCAGGTAATTAAACCTTACGAGTGAACTCAGCTCTAATACCAATTGAAATTCTAAGGATACTATTTCTTGAAGGAAATATGAAAATTAAATTACCTAGCCTTTAATTAGTGTTCAGTCGACAGTAATATGCAATAATAAACATCCACAATGAACACAAGATTTTATGAGGAAAACCCAAACGAGTAAAACACCTCGGGAGCACTAGAAATCACTATGAACTAAAACCAAGTACAAGCAAAGTGATACTACCCATAACGACGCTTGAATCCACAAGCCAGTAGAATCCCTTCTTGAACCAGCATCCAACGAATCCACGCTGCCTTCACAGTATCTCCACGAACTAAATCCACAACCCTAGCTCCACAACCACACCGTAACTGACGGCAACCACCAGAAATCCACCGACAAAAACTTCTTCACATTGGAAATACACTAAGACTAGTCTCACTCTTGAAAACAACCCTAAATCCCCTTTATATAGAGCCAAACCAAAAATTAGGGTTTCACTCGAAATGCTCTGAAATTTGGCTGAAAATACGAGCTGAATCGATCCTACATACGAGCTCAGATCGATCCAACCTCCTCTGCCACTAGGATCGATCCGGGCACGAGAGCTCGATCGATCCAATATTGTAGATCACAAAGTGGATCGATCTGGATCAAAATGATGGATCGCTCCAACCACAGCAAAAGGCCAACATTAATTTATTTTCATATAAAAATTGACCTATAAGCAATATTGGATCATTCCTAGGAGATTGGGGCAATATATATCACCTATGGTCAATTGAATAACCTAGGTTCTAAGTCAAACTTACCTTCCTAGGACATAAACCAACATAAGAAAGCAATTCGAGCTTGAGCAAGATGATTTCAGCGATTTGATGCGCTTCTCCCAGGCTTGATGGAGTAGCTTAACCTTTTAGGGATTACTGGCTTGAGACCAATCACAAACATAGGCTTTTGACACCCGAATTAGCCAACATATACAAAAGAAATACCTAACAAATTAAATATTTGATAAGAGAGAGGAAGATCAATGAAATTATATTGTTCAACTCCAAAATATTCAAAATCATTCTCAGTGATCCAATAGACTCAGTTTAATTAAATAAATATATTGTTCAAGATCGGCTTGATAATGGACTAGATTAATTGAAATTATTTAAATAAACAAATCAAGCTCAGTTTTATTTTCAAACTCGTTAAGTTGTGGAGGTAAGCTCAAATAGATTGAGCATTAGTTGGTGTAATAAGCTTTAAAGTTTTAAATTATCTTCACAATAAATTACTCGTGTAACTCCAAATGGTATTTTATTTGAAATTGTTCATAAAATAAATAGATCATACTCAATTTTTTATTTTTAATCGCACTAAATTTTCAAGCCGAATTTCAACTGCCTATGTTTTTCCTATTCCAAATTGGGTATGAGAAGCATATCAAGGATTAAGACATTATTGCTCCTAAAAATAAATTCATATAGGAAGCACACTCTTTTTATAGAAAGATTGGGATCGAGATTCGATTTGGAATTTATTATTTTGGAAGATTGAGATTGAGATTCAATCAGAATTTATTATTCTATATATATAAAAAAAATGTTACGAGGGATAACTTATCTGAACTAAAATCAGTTAAGACCCTTGAGCCATTGGATCGGAATCTTGAGATGAATCATCCATTAAGTGAATGGGAATCCAAGGGCTTGTGTTCTAAGTTGATTTTAGTTAAAATGAGGTATAGCTGATAAGATTAGGACTCTCTCTCTCTATTTCTATATATATATATATAGAGAGAGAGGTGCTATGGTCAGGTGCACCTGATGCATCTTGCATCAGGTGCCCTCTTGTAGAGCCACTTGCACAGAAAATTTTGGAAAACTGACCGTTGGATTAGATACCCCTATAATGTATGTTATGCCTGCCAAAAATCATAGTGATCCAACGGTTGATTTCTGAGAAAACTGATTGCTAAAAAATGATAACATTTTAAAGAACAAAAAAGTCATAGTTTTTCAAAGTTACATATTTCAAAAACCAACCGTTAGATCACTGTGATTTTTGGCTGACATGACATACATGATAGGAGTATCTAATCCAACGGTCAGTTTTTCAAAATTTTCACCGCAAGTGGTTCTACAAAAGGGCACCTGATGCAAGAAGCATCAGGTGCACTTGATATTAGAAGTTCTATATATATATAACCGATTCTGTAAGGATGCCTTTATACTCTTATTGTAATGACACTTTCACTAGGAGATGTATTTTTGAAAAATCGAACGTTTGATTAGATAATCTTTATATGTATGTTATGTCTGCCAAAAATCACAATGATCCAACGGTTGGTTTTTAAAATACAAACATTTAAACAACTTTGACAGCATCTAACGGTAAATACTGTCCAAGCGTTTCATGGACTGTATTTTGAAAATCAATTATTAGATCACTGTAATTTTTGACAGACATAACATTCATAAGAAGATTATTTAAATCAACTGTCGGTTTTTCAAAATATCATTCATATAGCTTCTAGAACGGACGTCCTTAGTAAGAACTTCCCGACAGAATCGCTTATATATATATATATACAAGAATGATCCATTAAGGTACATACCTTATCTTACAATAAGGTACATGATCATCTCACCGTTGATTTCAAGCATATTATATTGACTTTTTTCCACCGTTAGGTAATGTGCTTGAAATCAACAGTGAGATGATCATGTACCTTATTGTAAGATAAGGTATGTATGTACCTTAATGGATCATTCTTGTGTGTGTGTATATATATATATACAGAAATTCTAATATCAGGTGCACCTGATGCATCTTGCATCAAGTGCCCTCCTCTACAGCCACCTGTGATGAAAAATTTTAAAAACTGATCGTTGGATTAGATACCCATATAATGTATGTCATGTTAGCCAAAAATCACAGTGATCCAACGGTTGGTTTATGAGAAAACTGACTGCTAAAAAATGATAACATTTTATGGTTGCCGTGCATCGCGCGGGTCAATACAAGTGTGTATATATTTATCACTTAATTTTATTTTTGTGACTAAAAACTATTTTTTTTTTTTTTTGTTCAGCAAAAGGTAAGTTTTATTAAAAGGTTATAAAAATTACAGAAAACAGATCGATTACAAATAAAACCCAATCAAAGACTTCAAGATCAGACCTCCAAAATAACCCAAACATGGTCACCTTTTATGTCCATTTTCCAATGAGCTTTTACCTTTGAAGAGCAGATTTATAACTTTCTAAGAATTAACGGCACAATACGTTACAGCGAACTGCAAATTTTTCCTTTTAATTAATAATTTTGTAATATGTTGGGGTTTGTCAAAACTTGTACAATTCTCTTAAAATCGAAAGGACAAAAAGTATGAGAAAAAATTATCATTATATTATAGATTTTTTTTTTAATGGTTAGAGTCGATGTAAAAACATATAATTCAAAAAACTGATTGTAAACCTTGGCTTAATATGTGAAGATCGTGTTTTAAAAAGGACAAATGCAAAATTCAAGAAGGTTGATAGTTAATTAACTTTCTTTTCATTTTTGAAAAAAAAAAAAGAACTTCCTTTTTGTTCTTGTTTTTGTTTTTTTTTTTTTTTCTCTTCTGCATTATTTATTTATTTATTTGTTCATCCCAATGTGGTGTTTAAATTTTAACCCGATTAATTATTGAAAAAATTCATTCAACCTCCCATTTTAGCCTTCATTTTCTTCCTTCCTTACATGTATATCTAACATAGGACAAGTATTTTGAGAAACTGGTCATTTGATTAAATGTTTCACTTATACATACCATGCATGCAAAAAATCATATTGATCCAATGGTCGGTATTTCATAATTATGAGAAAAATATATAGTAAACCATAATGAAAAATGGTGAAAAACTGTCATAATCTATTTTTTGAAAAATCGATTGTTGGATCAATATGGTTTTTTGCGTTCGTACTACATATAAGTGGAACATCTAAACTAATGATCGGTTTCTCAAAATAGTTATTCCAATTAAGTTTGTCAGACACACCGGAAAGAAAGAAAAGAAAGAGTGAATAAAATTGTTGTTAATTATTAGACATAAAATTATTGTTTAATTAGCATTTGTTAATGGTCAGAAAAATTTGATGTGCATGCGCTAACGTGCGTCAATCGCAGACTGTGACGACGCTTTGCATGCACAATCTTATCGCCAAATTAAAAGTAGTTCTTTTTTGTATTTAATCGGCAAACAGAAGAAGAAATATTATTAATTAAAAAGAAGCAACAATAATACAAAGAATACTACCAGCACAATAAAAAAAAATTCCACCAAAACTCCAAAATTTTAGCCCACGACCAAGGAAAAACTATACAATATTCACCCATTCACCTACCAACATATATATATATATATATATATATATATATATATATATATATATATATATTTTTTATGAATACGCACACATATAAGCTTAATTATGTGAGAATTTGAGTTTTTAGTCAAAGCGAAATAGTTAAAACGGAACCAAATTTTCTCCACGAAAGTGGGTTGAAAGCGTTTGCCAACTGCCAAGAAATGATGAAAGTGGTATGATGGGTAATTTATCCCTTGTTGATTATCTCTTACTGATCTATATATAGTGGGATACATTTATTTAGTCAAGGCCATGAAGGCGGTGGAATGGCAACCAGTGGAAGGAAATTAAAAGTCAAGCATTTTGTTCTCGACTTGTAATAAATATATATAAGTTCTTTGTTTTATAATAAACAAGTTCTAGTGCTTCTAGTGGTAAGACATGCATGAGTTCCAACTTTTAATATATATATATATATATATATATATATATATATATATATATATATATATATTCTTTGTTTTATAATAAACAAGTTTTAGTGTTTCTAGTGGAAGGCATAAGTTCCAAATACCTTGCACTTGGTATGTGTTTTAATTGTTTATAAATCTAAATACTTTTATTGAAGGTACTGGGTAAAGCCTTTTGGTACTTGTACTAGAAATATGGGTTCGAGTTCC
>JAESVK010056891.1:0-19850 GCA_017140935.1 Hamamelis virginiana | reverse complement strand
CCTAAATTACACCAGTGTGATTGGCTATTAGGGCATATTACTAACAAAATATCTTCAATCTTAATCCAATTATCTTTCCCAAATCGAAAATTCAAACTCCAGAGGATAAATCTCAATGCGCATAATGCGAGAATAGCCGCACAGGTAACTTTCACTCTACTCTTTCAATAATCAGCAACTTCATTTTTCATCAATCTAATCCCAAACTTTGGGTTTGCAGGCTTCGGCCCAGCCTTCACAGGAGAACTATGGATCGCGAAGGGATCACGAGGCATAGGGTTCACAGGGAACGAGGAAATCATCCCGGCGGAGATGATTTTGTACCATTAGGCCTATAGGAGGCTTGCTTAGGATTTTATATGTAATTTCTCTTCTATGTATACATTGAAAACCCTTAATAGTATGCAATTGTGCCCTAATGAGAATGTAAATATGTTTCAATTGCTTTTTCGGTTTAATTCTAACCTGAAAATAAGTCAAAACTGACGAAAATTGAGCGAAAAGTCAAACCGGGCGTCAAAAAGCCTCGAAAAAGTCAAAATTAGGCAAAATTGGGGATCGGGGAGGGATGACCATCCCCCCATGGACGGTTGGCCATCCCAAGTGGGATGGTCATTGACCCTGGTTTCTAATTTTCGACTATTTTGACTATTTTTGACTTTTTGAGTGTCCCACTTCGCATCTAACTCGATTTTCTTTGCCAAAAAGCTATAAAAACACACCCCTATGCTCACTTTTATCACACTAAGCACAATGGAAGCTCTCAAGTTGATCCTCAACCTATTCATTACGAGAATGCGATTGGAAGACAAGAAGGTGTTTGCGCGATTTGGCTTGACTTCATGGTTCTTTCTCTGTCATGTGAAACTTGAAGACAAGCTTCTCAACTCTGTGATCCACTTCTGAGACTCTGATTTTCATGTATTTTGCTTCAATTGTGAAGAGGTATGTCCTTTATTTGAAGAGTTTTGTGCCTTAATGAATATCTCTGCTAGTGGTCCTTACATCTTTCCTACCATTCGTCGAGGTTACTTCCAAACCTTTTCTTCTCTCTTTGAACTTTTGCCTAGAGAAGCTTCTTCATACATCCATGAAAACTCTATTGATCTTCTCAAACTAGCTTCATTTTTGTTGAGGGAAGGGAGAAAATCACTAGCTCTTTATAGGCCTACCTAGTACGCACTCGCCTTATGCATAGTGGGTTATTTCCTTTTTCGAACGGGACTACTTTCATACCCATTGAAACATGTGAGCTTATTCTGCCATTGTCGAAATCTCATAACGTCATTCCCCTGGTGCTAGCTGAGACTTTGAACGAGCTAGACCATTTTTACTCCAACTCTGCTTCTTGCATTAGGGGTAGCCCCATTCTCATTCAGATGTGGTTGGTTGAGAGACTCAAGTTGATCACTCCTTTAGATGGGTCCTAACACTTGTCCAATAACTATTGTTCGCGAAAGCTTTTATCCTTTGAGCGTCGCTCGATTCAGGACATGATTATCTTCTTCTCTTCTCTAACTTGGAGAGATATTCAGTGATATGTGGCTATATGGGACTGTAGCGACGAGTATGTGCTACACACCTCGGGATGCTGTCAGGTAAAGCTCATGGGCTTAAAGCATACATCATTCTACTGGGCTTCTCGCGTGCTTCGCTAAATGGGCTGTGCTCAAACATACCTCCCTATCAAAGGGCATGTTCATGGGATAGAGGTGGCTACTCCTTCTTTAGTATCTTGGGTTATGAAGAAATAGGCTTTAGGCTTATGTTTGATTCAGGTAGGGGATCGCAGTGGGCCTTTTAGGCTTGGTGAAGGGTATCGGGCTTGGCTTAAACAAGATTTGGGCTCAAAAGTACAGGCTACAAGGGATAAGGTTCGAAGTCTCGTTTATGATTCTCGAGTTACAGCTCAGTCAACAGGTTCATCACTTCACTTCCATCAGATGCGTCGCGAACTAGGATGGCTAAGAGAAATTGAGGAAATGAGAATGAAGCCCAAGCCCGTAGAGCGAGAAAGACTTAGAGTAGACTAGGAAATTTTTTATTTATTTTTAAAGCAGAATGAATGTGAGAATTAAAAGAAATATGAATTATGGGCACGCATGGCATGTAATAAAAGGATGAATAAATATCAAATTTATTAGAATCTCGACAAACTCCACTTATCAATTACAATTGAATCAACTATTGGTTGTTTTTACAAGAAATAGACCGCACCCAAAGTAACTTTATGGGTTGCCTACGTATCCCCGTCCTTGATGCAATTCTTTGTCATTTTTCTCAACTTTTTGTGATATCTTTGGGGAATTAGGTCTTCGTAGTTCATAAATCAAGTTGAAGAAGTCCACTAACTTTTTTTTTTTGAATGCCCTAACTTTTGCCTAAGCAGCCCTTTCGGGTTTTCTACCTAGCGGGCTCTTTTATCTTTTATTATATTTTTTTTTATATGTGGTACTTCTTCAATTGATCTAAATTGGTAGGTTGAGAGAACTCATTCCCGTCAATGTCTACAATCTTCACGGCTCCGCCTGACAGTATTTCTCTGATAATGTAAAGACCTACCAACGTGGGTTTGAACTTTCCTCACGGATCATGAATCGGTGCTCGGATCTCCTTTAGTACCAAATCCCCTTTCTTTAAACCCCTGTTCTTCACTTTCTTGCCAAACGCCTTGGTTATTTTTCTTTGATACCCCTGAATGTGGTAAAGTGCCATCAATCGCCTTTCATCCATCAAAGTTAACTCTTCGTACCGGCTTTTGACCCATTCTACCTCCGCCAGTTGACTCTACATGGCAATCCTTAATAACGGGACCTCTAACTCTATGGGCAATACCTCTTCCATTCCATACACGAGTGAAAAGGGAGTAGCCCCTGTTGATGACCTAATAGAAGTACGATATCCCCATAATGCTAGTGGTAATTTTTTATGCCAATTATTATAGCATTCGGTAGTCTTTTTCAGGATCGTCTTGAGATTTTTATTTGCTGCTTCAACAGCCCCATTTGTCTGTGGCCTATAGGGAGACGAACGATGGTGCTTAATGTTATATTTTTGCAAGAGCACTTCGGTTTCTTTTCGGAAATGCTGTCCATTGTCAGAGATGAACTCGTGGGGCACTCCATATCGGTAGATGATATTATTCTGTATGAACCTCACTACTTGCTTGGCATTCAATGTCTTGTAGGATGCAGCCTCTACCCACTTGGTGAAATAATCTATGGCGACCAGGATGTACTCGTGTCCATTTGATGCTGCAGGGGTTACCTTGCCAATAATGTCGATGCCCCATGTTACAAATGGCTATGGCGAAGACATGGTAGTGAGTAGCATCGAGGGTTGATGTTTTCCACTTGCAAACACTTGACACTTGTGACATTTATTGACATGCAGATGGCAATCCCTCTCCATGGTTGATCAATAATATCCTAATCTCATGATCTTTTTGGTTAGCATGTATCCATTCATATACGGAGCCCCAGCCCCTTCATGCACTTCCAACACTATCCTTTCAGCTTCTTGTTTATTGACGCACAACATATGCACTCCATCGTGTGATCTCCGGTACAGCTTCCCCTCACATAGAATATACTGGCTGGCTAACCTCCGTATGGTCTTTCTGTTTATGGATGACGCCTATTTTGGATACGTTCTTTTTTCTACAAACTGTTGGATGTCATAGTACCATGGCTTTCCATCATTCGGCTCTCCTTATTTGATAACACAACTGTAGGCTGGCTCTTCTCGTGACTCGATAATGAGAGTAGTTACACCTTCATCTTTAGGGATATCTACCATGGATGCTAGAGTGGCTAAGGCATCCGCAAACTTATTCTTTAATCTGGATAGATAAAAGAAGTCAATTCGATGGAATTCTTTCACCAAGGCCTCTAAATATTCATGGTAAGGTAGCAACTTCTTATCACGAGTCTTCCATTCTCCTCTAGTCTGACATATGATCAGGGCAGAATCCCTATATACTTCTAATTCTTTCACACCCAACTCTAGATCAGCTTCCAATGCTAGGATAAAGGCTTCATATTCGGCTATATTTTTAGTGGCATCGAAGGATAACCTAACAGACAATGGTATCAGATTATCCTCCGGTGTAACTAACAACGCACTTATTCCACATCCTCTCTTATTATACGCTCCATCAAAGAATGTCTTCCAAGGCTCTTTACTCATTTCAAGAACTCTTCGTCGGGAAAATTATACTCAGATTGTCTTTTTGTTGACGATGGATGCTCTGCTAGAAACTCTGCCACCGTTCTCCCTTTCACCGACTTCTGCACTGCATATTGAATGTCGAATTCTGATAACAACAATAACCAACGGGCTGTCCTGTAGGATAATACTGGTTTCTCCAATAAGTACTTCAGGGGGTCCATACGACTAATGAGTTGCACTTGAAAAGATAGCATGTAATGGCGGAGCTTTTGGGTAACCCACACCAATACCACACATGTCTTCTCTAATGCATCGTACTTAACCTCATAGTCAGTCATCTTTTTACTCAAATAGTACACCGCACTCTCCTTTCAAGATTCTGGTAGATACTGAGCTAACATAGCTCCCATCGCAGTTTCAGTGAGTGCTAGATAAAGTAGCAAAGGCTCACCTTGCCCCTGGAGAACTAATATTGGTGGGTTGCTCAAATACCTCTTAATGGTTTCAAAGGCTTCTTGGCACGCGTCATTCCACTTCGTGGGCACATCCTTATTAAGAAGCTTGAAGATGGGCTCACAGATCATGGTCAGCTGTGCTATGAATCAACTAATAAACTGAACTTTGCCTAAGAATCGTCGAATCTCTTTTTCTGTCTTTGGCGGTTGCATCTCTGTGATGACTTTAATCTTTCCCGAGTCGACCTCTATTCCTTTCTAAGTGATCATAAACCTCAATAACTTCCCCGCAGTTACTCCAAATGCGCACTTTTGAGGATTCAATCTCAGGTTATATTGCTTAATTATTTGAAGGAACTTGCTTAGAGCCTTAAAATGGCCTTCTCGATCCTTAGTCTTCACGATCATATCATCCACATACACCTCCACTTTCTTATGAATCATATCATGTAATAAGGTGGTAGTCATTCTCTGATAGGTAGAACCAGCGTTCTTTAGGCCAAATAGCATAACTTGATAGCAGAATGTCCCCTATTGAGTGATGAATGAGGTTTTCTCCATATCCAGAGGGGCCATCTTTATCTGATTATAACCTGAGAACGCGTCCATGAAGGATAACAGAGCATGACCGGCGATACTATCTACCAGGATATCTACTAAGATATCCAGCGTTCATCTGCTTCACTACTTCATCCTTGATCTTCAGTGCCCACTCCGGCTTCTTTCTCCTCAACTTTTGCTTAACTGGCTTAACCCCAGGATTAGTGGGAATAAAATGTTGCACTATGTCAGTGTCAATCCCTAGCATATCTTTGTACGACCACGCAAAAACTTCTATATTCTCTCTCAACAATCCTACCAATTTTTCTTATTCTTGTGGCGACAAAGTTGCCCCAATGTTAATTATCTTAGGCGATTCATCGGATCCTAAATTAATTGATATTAATTCATCCATATTAGGTCGAGCATGTTCTATTTCCCTTCGTTGTTCAAACTCAAGGGGAACATCCTCTCTAGAATCTATGTTCATACCATATATACCCATAGAAGAAAGGAGAGACAAACTGCAAATGAGAAAAATGAAGAATACTTTATTAATCATGAAGAAAGAGGGATAACACAAACTAAGCTATCATTCGCCTCTTAACAAATGAGGGATGATTTTATTGAAAAAGGAAAAACAAGAGTCCTATTCTACAATCCTATGGAAAGAAAGCATAGAAATCCTACAAGCTATCATCTAATGGGAGTGATTCTTCCTCGATTGAGTCTTCAACTTGAGGCTCATACTCAAGGCTCCAATTGGTCAATGGACTGGAAGTATCTTCAATGAGGTGGATAGGATCGGGTTCATGAACATGCTTTTCGATGTAGGCGATCTCTTTGAACATAGCCCCTATGGCCACTTCATCGATATGGTCGACCCAGTCAAACTCTGTATGCTCTTCAGCCATGATGGTAGTTGGAGAGAGATGAAGTGGAGTGTTGAAGAAGATTTCAAACCCGGGAACTCTAGCTTTCTGATCTTCAAGGTAAATGGGCTCGGGGAGCCCATAATAAGGGAAATCATCCCGTTTTTTGACAAAAGCCTCATTCAAAGTGGACCGGTAAGGTTTCAGAGTGAGGTTAGGGACTCGTCCCTCTTCTTTGGCCAACTATTTCTCTCTTCTTTTCTGTGCCATTTCTTTTCTGTCAGTTTTGGTACTTTGATAGCCCAATCCGAAGGGATGAATTCCTAAGGGATACTTGATGGGACTAGGCGTGCCTTGATGACGACGACCTAAGCCCATTCTTGGAAAGAAGCCTATGTCTTTCATGATCTAGCCTACTTGCATATTTCCGTATGGACTACAGTCTAGCACCATTTTCTCTTTACATCCTGGTTCAACCTCTACACACTATATGTACTCAAAGCCTGTCAACGGTACCTCTTCAATCTCAGGCTTGATTTCACAGATAGGTACACGGGTAGGAGTGATATCAGAATCTCCCTTTAATGTTACCACTGATCCTTTGTAGGGGAACTTAACTTTTTGATGGAAGAAAGAAGGCACAGCCCTAATTGGATGGATCCACGGTCTACCAAGTAAGAGATTGAAGCAAGCAGGCACATCTAATATCAGGAAATCAACTTGGAATTCCACAGGCCAAATGGCTAAAGGTAAGGTGACCATACCAATCACTTCCCTTCGAGTGTTGTCGTACGCTCTCACAGTTTGCCCCGACGGCTTGAATTCTTTCGGTTCGATGCCCAAGGAAGTAGCAGTGCTGAGAGGACATACATTCAAAGCTGACTCATTATCTATCAATACAGTAGGAATCCTTTTGCCCATAGTATCCACCGTGACATACAAAGCTTGCAAATGATGAGGTCCCTTCTTCGGAAGGTCTGACTCCGTGAAGGATATCGACTGCCCATGCTGAATTGGATTGACCAAACCAACTAAATCTTCAGGTGAAATGTCAATGGAAATATGTACTTGGTTAAGTAGCCTAAGCATGGTCTACCTATGTTTCTGTGAAGCCATTAAAAGCCCCTAGATGGTGATATTGGCTTGAGTCCGCTTAAGCTGTTTCTATACCTCATCATCTTCTTCTTGAACTTTAGTGCGTTGGGGTCTCTCTAACTCTCCTAAGGGATTATCGGATTCCAAGTGAGTGGGCTTGAAATGACGACCTCCCCTAGTGACATGGTTAACATCTTCCTCATCGCTAGCCCAAATATTCGTTATCTCTTCAAGTGTATTCATCAAATCTTTCCATTCTATGATATTAACCTCACTTCCTAACCCATCATCTATAGTAGACCTGGCAGAAGTCGATCTTGACTTGAAATATTGGGTGACCCATGGTTGTCTTGGGTAAACAGCTAAATAATGAACTTTTCCGTACATATCGGTGATTCTGGCGGTCATGTGGGTTCTATTCTCAAAATGCTTCTTCAGGATAACCTGGCTGGCTTCCTCGGAAATAATAAGATTTGGACCTTCGGGTTCATCATGAACCAGAGAAACATTTTCTTTAGGCAGATCAAGGATATCATCCTAACCAGTAGGGACAATGGGCTCTTAAAAAATGGGCTTCCTTACCTTTGGATAAAGGACATAGAAATCGAACTTTCCGCTTGGTTCACCCAACAGGCCTACTTTAGAATCTCCCGCCTCATATCTCTTTCGCAACTCTTGCTGGCTGGTTCCTGAAAGAATACAATCAAAGAACGCAGCGGAAGGTAGGATTTTAAAATATTTCATTGTATTCATCCATAAATCCTCTTAATCGATAAAACGAATCAACTTTAAATTAAAGACATTAAAATAAAGCTTACTTGATATGTTCCTTTGCGTTGTTCTCTTCACTTTGATGATCGTCCTCGCCAATCTTCAAGCCTCAAAATTATGACGGCCTCCAATGATCATCCACACGAACACAAGAGCGATTAAACTTTCTTGATTTTTTCAACACTTGAAAAAGCAAGCATGGAGATGGAGAGAGAGAGGGGGCGGCATCTAGAGAGAGAGAAGACTTGTATGATTCAAGCTTGATGCCATTAGGGTTTTCTCTCTTTAAATAAACCTCTCCTCTTCTTAGGGTGTTTGGTTACTAGTGCTAGCATGACCATTAACCCTGTTTTGGTTACTAACACTCTTGAATTAGATATCCCTTTGACTCTTAATTAATTAACCTTTAATTAATTAAAGCCAAACATATATTAATAAGAGTGCACCCTCTCACAAGTTTAACAACCTCACTTATGTTCTTATGTGTGTGACCCATTGGGTTCATTCCAACCTAGTAGTGGCAGGGGACATCTCAATGCCGCCCAAAATAGAAACTTTCTATTTTTAGGTTCGATTGGAACAATTCCAATTTTGCCCTCAATGATAACTCTTATCATTAGGCCTTCACTAGTCATGAGTGACATCTAGCAATATGTCATGATGTACCCTAGGTGTGGGTGAATATACGAACGTGTAAATGAACCCTTCGTGCTATAAATAATCCCTCACCAAACAATGTCTTGATTAAGTTAGTTGGGTATGGATTCATGTCAAACCCTAACTTAATCATGTGTTACTAATTCACCAGTTTATAATCTCAATTAGGTATACCCTTGAAACACTTTTCTTGGTAACCTTCTGCTTTGGCCAAAGACTCCATTGAGATAGTAACTGTGAACTAACTAAGACATTCGCCCTTTCTTATTAAGGGTGGTGATCCTCTATTGCACACTCACCTATCTTCATACATAACTCACTAGAGCCAATGAGCACCGATTACATCCTTATGATTAAGGGTGTACGAGATACTATCAAACTCTAGCAATTCATGTATAAGATAACAAGTGGTGTCTCAAGTCTAAGGATTACAATTGTGACTATACACATGAGCAGCCTTTGACATACAAATAGAATTCCATAAGCTGTACTCATATTGGTCACGTTCAGTATACTTGTTCTCTAACAAGCACCCACAGGTTTACTATAGTGTCTCTACACAGATGGTTCGAGACTCACCATTCTCCCATGGAGCTAGTAAAACCTGAGCTAATCTTAACGGTTTATAATCGTCCAAATATATAAACCTATGATCAGGAACTAGTTTAGGATAGATGTACTTGAAAGTTATAAGTCTCTCTATCTCAACACTTGAGATATAACTTTCTATCATACTATCCAAGGACTTTATCATGAACAGTAATTAAACACAAGTTTACATGATAAGTAATAGCCATATCATAAATGAATAAAGTTTCATACAAGATAATATAATGAAATATAAAACCCTAAACACAACTGAACAATTGGTATTAGGGCACATATCTAACAGTTCCAGTCTTAGGGAAGGCTTTTTTGGAATTTGGCTTGAATGGGGTAATGGGCTTAAGGGTCTAACAAAGATGGGACACCTCGACTGTGGTGATAGGAGATGAAGGGTGAGGATGGATAGGCTCACAGTGGCTATAAGGGTCGGTATGGATAACATTGATATTGGCTGGTGGTGGGACTGCATGGGTAGGAAGTGGATTTTGGGTGACATTGCATTGAGAAGGTGGGGAAATGGTTTTGTTATCTTTAAGGTTTTGAACTTCATGACGAAGACGGATGCAACGGTTGGTAACATGGCCTTTGGATTGATGGAATTGGCAGTATTCATTTTCATTGTAGTTCTTGGGTAATGGATTGGGTGTAGGTCTAGACTCAAAAGGTTGGAGCAAGCCTCGAGCTTTTAATTTCTCGAAGACTTTTTCCAATAGCATATAAAGCTCGGTGAATTTTCTAAATGGTTTATTTCCTAAGGAAAAGGGTTGGGTAAATGGAGCAGGCTGAGATATGGCGTTGACTTCGGTAGCCTTCCCATTGATGACAAGTCGGCGGTTTTTGTAGGGTTCATTGGTTCGGAGGGCTCCATCGGCTAGAGCGTCCTCCACTTGGGTACCAGCAGTGACTAGAGCTCGGAAATTTGGAAGATATTGGAAAAACATGTGCTTATGATAAACTGGGAGCAAATTCTTCACTATCATGCGGATTTGTTCTTCTTCCTCAGGGCGGTTAGCCATTTTAGAAACCTTGGCTCTCCAACGGGTGAGGAAAGCAGAGAAAGTTTCCCTTGATTCCTGTTTAGTAGTCTCCAAATCCCTTCTTGTGACATCAACTTATGTGTTATACCTGTAATGATTGCTGAACTCAGTGCATACATCCTCCCAGGTCTTCATTCTCGACTCATCCAATGCTAGAAACCATTTTAGGGCAGACCCTGCTAGTGTCTCATGAAATATTTGGGCTAACAGATCATCGTCAGCCCCTCGTGGGCGATAGCCCTCACGTACATCTTCAGATGGGTCTTAGGACGACCCATTCCATTAAACTTCTCTAACTCAGGCATTCTTAAATAAGTGGGCATACGGGCCTTAGGGAATAGGGACAACAACGACAGTCTACCAAATCATCAAATTTTCTGATACCTCTCAAGTCTTTTTCCAAGGCTTCCGCCTTACTACTCAACAATACGGGCTCAGTGAAAAAGAAAGCAGGAGTCTTGGGCTTGGACTCTTTATCCAGATCAACAGGCTGAACAAATTCTGTACTAGACCTGGTGGGCTCAGCAACTATTTTCGTCCTATGGAAACACTCTTCCTCATCAACATTTTCAAATAGAGGATTAGTACAGGCTCGTACCTTATCCTCATCTTCTTTCTAATGGACTAACTCTTGGACTACTTTTAAGAGTGCCTCGATCTTCTCATCAGTTGTCTTTCCATTAGTTCCAACGGCGGTAGGGTATGATTTTTGTGACTAGACATCTTCGAATCGACAGGTAAACCCTTAAACAACCGACCGCTAGAATCACGATGCCAAACCAGAATGCTGGGAAAGAAAGAGGAAAGATTTGAATCAACTAAGAGCTTCCAGTGTGAAAAATGATGAATAAGGACAATCTCACATGCTCACAAAAGTATAGGCCCAAGGCCTACACATCAATCTCACTCTCTCATATTCTTTCTTATGAAAATAGGCCTAAGGCCCAAGCATGAATCTCATTCTTACAGCTCATATCTTAGTCTTACCACAGGCCTATATCTTCTATCCAATTGACATGGGCCTAAAACCCACATCTCAAATTCATTGCGGATCTAAACCTTCTATCCAAAGGACATGGGCCTAAAGCCCACGTCTCACGTCTCACGTCTCACGTCTCACTACCACAGGCCTAAGCTCATGAATCTACAGGGTACTAGTCTTTATTAGGTACCTTGACTCTTTGAAGACATATCCCTTAAGAGTTTAGAGAATTTCATAAAGGTCTAGTCCTACAGATCCAGGTCCTAATGGTTCTACACATTTCACAATCAAGGCTCAGACAAAACCGAGGGAAAAATCCGGTAGCATAACATTATAATAGTGTGTGATCAGGCAATGTAGGGTATGTGTCCTAAAGAGACAGTCTATATGGACTAATGCAAAGGGTAGGCTGAGTGTCCCTTACTCACTCGGTCCAATCGATATACCTAACCACATGTGACATCAGGAATGCCGCGTGGGTCCAACAGTACGTGATTGGTCCGTTTGATATACCCGAGGGTATGTGGCGAGAAGATTGATGGCTTTCGCATACATGGAACTCGAGAGTCAAAGAAACCGGGCCTAGGGCTAGGCTCATCGTTGGCTTTAGCGTACAATGTCCTAAACATGCAGAGTCAATGCGTACACAATGCAGAAATCAAAGTCAAACAGTCAAGCAAATGCCAGTGATTGATTTTATTAATTAAGAAATTGAAAAGCCCAAAAATAATTAATTGGAGTTTAGCCCTCGACATCCCCAGCGGAGTCGCCAACCTGTGAACTGACCAAATATCCCAAGGGATCGAAAGGCCTTCGTTCACTTTGGGTCATCATGGATTGTGGATGATCTTTATCCGTCTCGATTTATCCTTCTCTATTATCCAAATTTATCCTTCTCTATTATCCACTCAAGATTGGGTTTTGAAAAAGGATAAGAGTTTATAAAAAAACCGGGAGTCGCCACCTTATTTTTAGGGAACAAGGAAACCGCAAAAAGAGTTTTATTTTCAATAAAACACTGACTCCATATTTTTAGGAAAAAGGCAAGTCTTCAAACCAAAGTAGGATTCAAGGGCTAGGTTATGAAGTGGGAAGGTTCCAAGGGACTCCTTGTAGGCACCCACCTCACCCTAATTAAAGGTCTCCTAATTAAGTTTGGGCTTTATCAAAATCTTTTCACAACAATGCTATTTATCTAATCAAACACAAAAAATAGTATAGATAATACTAGATAATATATAATAATAATAAAAAAGAATTAAAATCCTAAAGACCTTAGGAGACAAGAGTCATCCTAAGATTGGACTTGCGCCCTATTGACTGCCTACGTACCTTACCAATTTCTTGATAAGAATCAAAGTCCACGTATTTCGATTACTTAGGACTCTCCTATTGTAATGAACCACTTAGTCGAAGGAATTCTATCTTATCTAGGACTCTAACTTCAAGAGTTAGAACACGATTACTATTGCAATTCTTACAACAAAGGATAGTCCTAAGTGGGGTCAAGTAACCCCCCTAGTCCTAGGGTCTCTAACTAGTCTTAGGTTAGTCTAAACATCTAATATACTAACATTATGCATGCTGGAATTTATAGAAAATATACTAAATATGCAATGGAGAATATAAACAATGCATGAAAAATGTCCTAAATGCAATCTAAGTTATCTATGTGAACCTAGGCATGTTTCTATGTTAGTTTGGATCCTAAAAATGATTTTTAATCCATTTAAAAGCCACTTTTAAACCTTGGACAGATTTGAAAGTGATTCTAAAATGAATTAAAACACAAGAAAATAATGAAAAAAAATGTATAAATGATCTAATATGCAACCTATCATGATATACTAACATTACCATATGTGAAACTATGCAAAAAGTGGATTCATAATGGTGATTAAGTCACATTAAAGTGGATATTCAAATCTGGGCAGATTTGAATACACACCTTAAATGGATTTAAAACCATTATTAGTTCACCCAAAAGTACTAAAAAAATGCTAACATGTATATTAAATAGAAACTAAGACCCTATATGCAAGAACTACTCTACACAATCCATTTTTATATGCAAATCTTATTAACCAAAAAAATTACATATTAACTATCCTATATGCAACTAATCCTAACCTTTGAATACCCAACTTAGGTACCCATCCCTACCATGATATGAACATAGAAGAAGAAGAAGAAGAAGAAGAAGAAGAAGAAGAAAAAACTTTAAAATAAACCCCACAATTATACTAACCTTTTTTTGCTTCCTTCTCCCTTGCTCCTAGCTTTTTCTTCAAACTTCAAGGACTTCAAAGATGTAACTAAAGTTTCTTAGGGGGTGTAGACATCCATTTTTGACCATGAGTATGGTCATGAATGGTTGCCTTTGATTTGAGGTGAAATAGGATATCAAAACCCTAAGTTCCCAATTTTACCCTTGTGGGTAGTTAGATAGATGTCGTTATCGCATGTGTATTTTTAGGTCAGATTGAGTTGGTTATTTTTGCATTAGGTTTTTAGAGAGTCTAGGAGCATCCCTGCAAAATTCCATAGCATTCCGAGCAAGGCTTAACAGAAAATAAGGCTTTTTGTGACTGAAGGGCAGTTTGGTCCTTTGAATCACAAAAGCCCTGAATGACTGTCAATCTTGTCTCGAATGGTCTCGAGGCTTTGGCATAGATATGTAAAGTTTGTTTGGTAGCTAAGTTGATCAATGACAAGATCTGTGGAGCCTTCTAGCTCATGATTGGCTCTTGAAGCTCGAAAGGCCCTTTCAAAGCCCAGATTAGGGTTTCGAACGGAAGCGACCGGGATTCAATATTTTTATCAAACCAAAGCCTTCAAAGGCTTCAAAACACTTTCCTAAAACATTTTAAAACTTGTTTCGAGAAGAAGAAATGATTTCGAAAGCAATCGGTTAGCAAATTTCAAAACCCTAATTTAGGCCCGGCAGGCCCTAAACAGCTAATCGGTCGACTTTTCCCTAAATCATTGACCTCGGTCAATGCATTTTTACTTCAAACACTTTTTAAAAGATGGAAAATCGAATCACGATCGTTTCAGCGCTTGAATCGTCAAATTTGGACTTGAAACGGGCCTGAAAAGCTGAAAAAAGCCGAAACAGGGACGAAACGGGCTGAGTTAGGCCCACATAGGCCAAAAATAGCATGGAGGATCGACAACCATCCACCAAGGGATGGAAAACCATCCATGAAGGACGGCCAACCGTCCCAAGGAGGACGGCCAAAGATTATCTTAGCCAAATAATTGCCAGTTTTGAGTAATTTTTCTGCCCGGGACTCTTTCAAGCCCTGCCATGTGTCGTTCGGCCATGGGGACTTTTGGATGAGTATGAACACCTTGGAAGACTGGTTTTGAGCCCTTGGATCATTCCTAGGAGATTTAAACTCAGCCATTGATCAAACTCAGGCCTCCCTATAAATAGAAGGTCCTAGAATCAGTTTCAACACATAGAAAACAGCTTTAGAGAGCTAGCTTGGAGAGTAGAGGCTTGAGCAATTGCACAAGCTTCCCCCATAGCACTTTAGCTTAAGTTTTAGAATCCTTGAGGTCCTTGGAGTCCTTGGATCTTGAGGAGAAGGCTTGAAGCAAGGAGGCAGAGAAAAAGGTTAGTAGTTTAAAGTTTTTTTGCAGTTTTCTTTTCTTCTTCTTATTTTATGATCATGCTAGGTTAGGTTTTATTTCCTTAGTTTATATAGGGTTTAGTTCATTGTTAGTATGTATAGGGTTTAGTTCATTGTAAGTATGCATAGTTTAGGTTCCATATTTTCTTTTAGTATGCATGATAGGCTAGTTTATAATATATGGAAGGTATAACTTATCTAATATGTTCAAACATATATGATAAGGTCCATGAATAAATGATAAAAGAAATATGCATCTCAAGGTGTTGAGATAGAGAGACTGATATTTCTCATACACATTTATTCTAAAAGAGTTCCTACTCAAAGGTTTATTAAAGTGGATATTTAATAAACCGTTTAAAGAGTAGCACGGATTTAAACTAACTCCTATGGAGGATAGGTAGTCTTTCCTATCAGTGTAGAGACACAATAGTTAATCTGTGGGTGTATATTAGAGAATATGTACACTGAACATGATCTACAAAGAATGTTCCTATGGTAGTTCTGTCAAAGGGATATTCTAGTGTTATGTCCATTTATTTGGTAATCCTTAGACCTGAGACACCATAGCTGTCTTATGCATAGGTTGCTAGAGTTTGATAGTATCTTGTACAGCCTTATCCATAAGGTTGTAATCGGTGCTTATTAGCTCTAATGAGTTATGCATGAAAATGGATGAGTGTGCAATAAGGGATCATCACTTTCAATTAATGAGAGAGAGAATGTTAGGATTAGTTCACAAAGATAATTCTCAAAGGGAACCTCTGGCCAGAGTGATAGGTAAACAGTGAAAAGAGTTTCACTGCGATTACCTTATTGAGATTATATTTTGTGGGACAGATATCAAGTTGTTAAGATAGGGTTTGACTAAAACCATACCTATTATCTTAACTGTGACATTAGGGGATGAAGGATTAAATAACATGAAGGGTTCACATAGTTCTGCTATTTACCTAAACCTAGGGTATGTCATGATATGTTGCTAGATGTCACTCATGACCAGTGAAAGCCTATTGATAAAGTGTTATCTGAAAGGTTGTGACAAAATCTTGGATTCGCAGCGGAAGTGTAAAACAAAAATTTTTCTTTTTATGAAAACAATCCATATACACAACCTTTAAGAATCGATTCAAGCATAGGGTTATGTATTAAAACATACAAGAATATATAATTAAAAATTAATAAACATGCTTACTTGTAATCCTTGCGAAGTAGCTTTCCTTCAAGTTTCAAAGCAATGAAACCTCCAAAGGTATCCACACAAGTGCAAGACTCCTTAAACCTTCTAGTCTTCCACAACACCTTATGAGGAGCTAGCTTGGAGAGGGAGAGAGGAGAGAGAAACGGCTAGGGAGAGTGGGAACCCTAGAATGTGATGCTTGCTATTTAGGGTTCCCTCTCTTCTTATTTATAGACTTTCTCCTCTTTGAGGAGTGTTTGGTTACTAGTGCTAGCATGACCAAACATCCTTGTATAGAGTTATCCTATTCTTGGTTATGATTGACTTTTAATTAATTAACCATTAATAATTAAAGTCAAACATATTTCAAAGATAGAATTCCCCTCCCACAAGTTCAAGAAACTCACTTACACTCTATTGTGTGTGACCCTTTGGGTTCACCCTAACCTAGCAGTGGACAGGGACATCTCTATGTCTCCTAAAAATAGAAACTTTCTATTTTAAGGTTCAATTGGAACGATTCCAATTTTTCCCTCATTGATAACACTTTATCAATAGGCTTTCACTGGTCATAAGTGACATCTGGCAACATATCATGACGTACCCTAGGTTTAGGTGAATAGTAGAACTATGTGAACCCTTCATGTTATTTAATCCTTCATCCCCTAATGTCACAGTTAAGATAATAGGTATGGTTTTAGTCAAACCCTATCTTAACAACTTGATATCTGTTCCACAAAATATAATCTCAATAAGGTAATCGCAGTGAAACACTTTTCACTGTTTACCTATCACTCTGGCCAGAGGTTCCCTTTGAGAATTATCTTTGTGAACTAATCCTGACATTCTATCTCTCATTAATTGAGAGTGATGATCCCTTATTGCACACTCATCCATCTTCATGCATAACTCATTAGAGCCAATAAGCACCGATTACAACCTTATGGATAAGGCTGTACAAGATACTATCAAACTCTAGCAACCTATGCATAAGACAGCTATGGTGTCTCAGGTCTAAGGACTACCAAATAAATGGACATAACACTAGAATATTCCTTTGACAGAACTACCATATAAACATTCTTTGTAGATCATGTTCAGTGTACATATTCTCTAATATGCACCCACAGATTAACCTAAGTGTCACTACACTGATAGGAAAGACTACCTATCCTCCATAGGAGTTAGTTTAAATCTGTGCTACTCTTCAAACGGTTAATTAAATATCCACTTTAATAAACCTTTGAGTAGGAACTCTTTTAGAATAGATGTATATGAGAAATATCAGTCTCTCTATCTCAACACCTTGAGATGCATATTTCTCTTATCATTTATTCATGGACCTTATCATATATATTAGAACATATTAGATAAGTTATACCTTCCATATATAATAATAATATGAAACTTAATATACCATTTAGGATTGGTTTTAGGGCATACTTCTAACAATCTCCCACTTGCACTAAAGCCAATCACCATAGTATCGTATACTAGTCTTCGTAAGACAAGGCTTTTAACACACATAGGTGTTAAGGCAAAGTAGATTTATGCAAAACCCTTTTGCATATTATTATTTTCAATAATAGTATTCAAACTAAAATTCGCTACCAACTCTGATGTCCTAGTAAATGAGACCTATGCTTTCAAAAGAAAACAATGTATACTAGACATTCTTTTAGGCAATCTGTAAATGGCTAACCATACAATTTCTTTATATGCAAGTATCTCATTCTTAAACTCCCTTTAAGAATATACTTGTTTCTATTCTGAATCACTATTCTGAATCAATTATCAATATCTGTTAACAACTGTTTGTAGCATTTTTGTGATATTGATGTGAGTACATACTTTATAATTACATGAGTCTGATATTTCTCAAATATTTTGCTCACATAAAAATCCTTTCAAAAACCATTTTTGAATAGATTTGAATTCCTATAACGATTATGGAATTCTTAATACTACGTTAGTATTTAAAGTATGTACTTATAAATAAAATAATTGATGACTTTCCTGCTCCCACTAGTCCCTTTTAAAACAAGGTACTTTATGTATTAAACCCTTTAATTACATAAAATTTCCTTTAATGTTTTATAAATGTATATTTTTCAACTAATGTGGAAATCATGTTTTCTAATAACTCTTTATTTAAGAAAACTCACCTTTTAAAGTTTATTTGAAATATCCCATATTATCAAATAATCTTTAAACTCTATCGTTTGACATTTTTAACGTTTTATAGTGATTTGAGATTCATCCAAATATTCTTAATATTTATCTTTCAGTTTTACTTCATATTAATCATTTGAACGTTTCAAATATCTATTACACATGAAGTATAATCAAACTAAAAGTTAGGGTTTATACATCTTATGTATTATCCCTTTAATCTCCATACACACTATTATATTTATTCATAGAATTTATAAAGAATTTAAGAACTTTATGACAATTGCCAGAATAGATCTAAAATATCCAATATTTAAGATAAACTGTTTCAAATGAAATATCCAAAAACCAAAAACTTCAAACAAAGTAATTATTACATCTGGCAATAATAAAAGAGTTCTTTAAAATTCTTAAATAAATAAGTCAAGAATCAAGCTTCAATGTCAAAGGCACCAACACTTTGATCATTTCCAAACAATGCTAGCTCGACGTTCACTCGACCTTCTGCTTCCCTTTGTCTCCTACATACAATCACATTGTACAATAAAACACAATTAGGTATCGTATACCATAAGCAGAATACTAATTCGTAATTAGTAAATGAATAAATAACAAGACGTACCACTAGAAGAACCATTCTTCAAAGAGGCGAGGTACTCCTTGCAATTCCTCCTCCAATGACCTGTTTTACCGCAGTGGAAACACTTTCCCTTTAAGTCCTTCGAATCCTTCTTCTTTACACCTCCTTTTGGTTTATGATTGGACTTCTTCTTCTTCTTACCCTTGCCCTTGGGCTTGGATTTAGAAGTTGAGGCCCCATCAATAACCAAAGCACTTCCTTTGGAATCCTTTTTCAAGGTCTCCTCAGCAGTTGACAACATGTTCATCAGATCAGTCAAAGAGACTTTATCATTCACATCAGACATGTGAAAGTTCATGATAAACGGTTTGTAACTCGCCGGAAAAGAGTGAAGTAGAATATCAGTCCCCATCTCAGAAGAGATATCCACACCTAAATCATGAAGGGCATGGATATTCCGGATCATCTTCAGACAATGCTCATTAACAGATGTTCCTTCCACCATCTTACATCTTACATGCAAAGAGCTCACCAACAGTGTTGTACCTTACAACCCTATTTTGTGACTCATATAGCTCTTTAAGATGTTTGATGATTGCATGTGAGCTATCTATGACCTCATGTTGCCTTTGGAGCTCATTGGTCATCAATGCCATGATATAGCATCTCACTTGCACATCATCCTCGAGCCACTTGTTGTAAGTGTCTCGTTTCTCTTCTGATGCCCCTTCAGGTAGAGCATTAGGGCGTGGAGACTTAATGACATAGTCAATTTTATCAGCGGACAAAAAAATTTTCAGATTTCTAATCCAGTCATTAAAGTTTGGACCAGTCAAACGGTTGTCATCAAGAATACGAGAGAGAGGGTTTAGAGGTGCCATCTACAACAGAAAATAATATAAATTTCATATTAATAAAACATAAAAACTTTTGGTCTTTAATTTCTATGTTTACTCCAACTATTTTGTTCAAATCCCATACACCCTATGATGAGACTTGGGAATTTCAAAAGATTGAATTTCCATAGCAGGGATTGGGGTCCCATTAGGAATTAGTAGCCTCACATGTTAGTTTCTTGGATACCAACCCTTAATG
>JAESVK010056889.1:4802-19804 GCA_017140935.1 Hamamelis virginiana | reverse complement strand
TGAACTTGTGTGTGAGTGCATTATTGATATTGTTAGAGTCACCCCTGAGATTAGTCCTGTTGCTGTTTTGAAGTACTTGAGGACGGACTACGGTGTTGAGGCTACATACCGTGTAGCTTGGTCTGGTCTAGAAAAGGCCAAATGTGTTTTATTTGGGGACGAGTCAACTTCATTCAACGAGTTACGATGGTACATTGATGAAGCATCTCGAAAGAATGTGGGAAGTTTCTTTAAACTTGAGTTGGAAGAAAATGAAACACGTTTTAAGAGATTATTTTTTACTTTCTATGCATGCATATATGGTTTTAACAATTGTAGGCCAATGTTGTTCATCGATGGTACCTTCTTGAAAGGAAAATACAAAGGCATGGTATTGTCCGCAACTGCCAAGGACGGGAATAATGGTATTTATATTTTTTAAAATTTGTTATTTTCTAAATAGAATTTGTTATTTTTATATTCTTTCTTGTATATCTATCTTAGAATCTTTTTTTACTTCAGAATTTTTTTATACTTCAGGATAATACAAAGTTTAAATTATATCTACAGTATTTTGTTTTCGATTTTAATAATTTCAACTATTTTTCTTTTGCAGGTATTTTTCCTGTTGCATTTGCTGTTGTTGATGCAGAAAATGACGATAATTGGTCTTGGTTTATTGAAAACCTTCGAAGAATCATCGATGACGAACGTGTATACACAATTGTTTCTGATAGGCATGGAGGTTTGGTTGAATCCGTCCCTAGAATGTGGCCTGATTGTCACCATGCATTCTGTATTGTTCACTTGAAGAACAATTTAAGAGACAAGCTAAGGAAGATTAAGGGAGAATCAAAGGAGGCGATTGTATCCAAGTTTGGTGATTGTGCATATGCGCCTACAGCCTATTCATTTAATCAACACATGGATACTTTGAAGGCATACAAATGCAAAGATAAAATTAATCAATTTCTGTCAAATTTGCAGAACCCTAAGCATTGGTCAAATGCTTTTTTTGAAGGACAACGCTATGGGGAGATGACTTCCAATGCCGCTGAATCGTTCAATGCGTTCATAGGGAAAGCAAGGGACAAGCCTGTGATGAAGCTAGTCGATACAATTCGTTCGAAAATTATGGAAAAATTAGCTGATTCGAGAAAAAAGTCATCGTGTTGGAATTCAGTAGTATGTCCAGTTATTGTTGAGAAATTGCAAACATCTCTTGAGGACGGTAGGACATGGGAAGTTAAAGTAGCAAATCTCGATGTTTATGAGGTGTGCTCTTTTCCATCAGTCATGGTTGATATAGGGCGGCGTACGTGTTCTTGCTACCAATGGCAATTGAATGGTATTCCTTGTTCACATGCAGCCGTGGCCATTCAGAAAAGTGGAAAAAGCTTGGATGATTTAGTTGATCATTTCTTTCATGTTTACACATATCGTGAGGTTTATGCTGAGACTATTTTCCCTGTGCCTTCCATTGGTCAACTCTATTGGTCATGCAATGAAGAATTTATCCGTCCGCCCAACAGTAAAACTCAGCCTGGTAGGCCAAAAAAGCGGAGGTTTCGTTCTAGAGGCGAGAATGTTAGAATGATTACGTGTGGGAGATGTGACAAACCAGGAGATCACAACAGGAAAACTTGTAGGGCGCCATTGTTTGATCAATGAAAAAATTATCATTTTTTTTTAACAATTTCTATAATTTTTAATGTTAGAATAACTTATTTGGTTTTTTTCCCCATGTTGGCATTTTAAATTCATTTTAATACTTTGTCTCAATTATTTTTTTGTTTTTAATTTCAATTCTAATATTTGTTTTTAAAAATGTATACATGTTACTTATTTTTAAGACTTAAGGCTAGTTTATGAATAAATGTGATGATGGTTTTAGATCTTTTAGAGCATTTATGTATACAGTAATTGGATATTTTGAAACATTCGTAAAGGACAGAAAGCATGTTGGATTTGATTGTGGATTGAATACATTCATTCATCGCCATGTATATGGTTTACTATAATTCTGATTTTGGATTACAGATAATTTTGTGATTTAGTAGTTCTCTTCAACCAAAAATACATGCTTATTCGAATTTTGTGTTTTTAAGATCAATTAACATTTTTTCTTTATTGGAAAAGGCCTACTATATGAACTGTGCATTTTGTATAAATCCCAAAAATTAAAGGTGATCTTCATTTTAAATTCGCATTAACACGATCGTTTATGGTATAAATCTAAGTCTATGTATACATGTATACATAGGTATACAACATTCATTAAAATACAGCCCATACCGATAGAAATTCAATTATTGCTGTCTTCATGTATTTTGCATTGGTTGTACATGAATGCATACACTTCACATTTACATTATATTAAAATAATGAACACAAATTTATGCCTTTGCATTTTCTTCAATGTATACATAAATCCCAAAAAATATAGTCAGGACTGAAAATTATTGAGAGTATAAGATTATGCAGTTTTTGACATTATATACCTGCAATTTGTGTGTCAATATACTGAAAATATGATCTCATATCTAAATAAGCCAATAACATTTCACCCAAAACTGAAAAAAAAGCCCATATTCCCATTTCTCGAACCTGTTTTGGACAAATTAATATACATAAACCCCAATCAATTCTCCAAACTAATCCCAACAACCAACTAATTCCAGCATAAAATTGAATTTATAATAATTCAACATATTTTTGACTCTATAAATCCAGTGCAAAACTAATAAATTATCAAATTCCTAAAGGCTATACAAAATCATCATCTGTAGATATGTGTTTTTTTCTCCTGTGTTCTGGACAAGCTTTCAATGGATCTTCAACAAATGAACTTATCATTTCAGCACGAAACTTACGAACTTCTTTAATAGAGATAGATTCAGGGAGGATAGTTCGTGTAGTCGGTTCCGGCACATCTGATGATTTTGCATTGAACACATTTCCTCTCTCTTCCAAATGTCCATGTGCACTCAAAATATTCATATTCATGCACACAAACAGTCCACAATCCAACCTAACCAAAAATATAAAAAGGAATATTAGATATATGTACTTCCTCTCAACCACCAACAACAACCCAAACAAGCCAAACATCCCTATCATATTTGCAAAATACATGTATACATAAACTGCATCTTTGAGTAAAAGTTATATATGCCAATCATTTATTATGATGATAAACAAGTACGAGAATACCTATAAATTCAAATAATGATAGAGATTTTTAATGTGTTTCTACAAATCTAATATTGAGAAAAAAACATTCATTTATGATAAAAACTACTGTTTCTTTCATGAAAATGTGATAAAGTTCAAAACTTTTATTGTAAAGAAATCAACAATACCAAAATTTCATTTCTATATATATATGTATACATATTAAAAATAAATGTATACATAAACATGTATAGCATAAATTTCAAGAGTGTTCAAACCAAACCTGACATTAACCCAAATAGCTTATTTTCAAAGCAGATTCAAACTACATATGTCAATCCTAATAGCATGTATACATGATGATGAATTTAAACCAAATAAGTATCCACATTTAACTATATTGGATTATCACTGGACAGATGTATCTCCATTTGTGTAGATACAATCACCGCAATCCTCAATACCCAAGTCCCCACCACACTGATTCATAACTCCCAGTGTAAAACTCACCACCACTTTCCACACCCTACCCAAAGTTGTGTATAACACCATTCCATAAGCATATTTTACTCATAAACATCTGTTTACATTTGACAATTGTAGAACATGCTAAATCATTTAAAATTGGCAAAATCTCCCTTTTTAAATGTATACTTACAATCCATATATTTGTTGCGGGCATTTTAAATCATTAAAAATTGGCAAAATCTCCCTTTTTCCATCAACCTCTTCCGTATCATGACAATTGTAGAACTCCTCCACATAAATTTTCTGAAAAGTTAAAAAGGAAATAAAAAAAGGTCATTCATCAATAATATTAATCTTGTTTAAAAAATATGATAATGTATACATCTTAACACTAATTTTCTTACCACAGTCCCACAATTCTCGAAGTATGGATCCCTTGTTTCCTTCGTCCTTGGCAATAAAGAATTATAATGATACCATTCTCCGTTTATTCTATCAAAGAGTAGAAGGGTCCAGTGGAAGTTATTGTGGTTCATCGGGAAAAACAATAAGTTGTAACCATTCCTTGCCCTTTCCAAATGTTTGTTTAGAGCATGAACTTCATTATCCTTATTCTTCAAATCAAACATCTCCTATTCACAAATTTATTACGTTAGATTAATATGAATTAATATCAGTAAATAACACAGTAATATTTTTATCACTTGATAAAAAAAAAAAATTGCAATTTAAAGTATGCATTACCAATGAGAAGCATGGCAAATAGTATGATTTATTCATCAAGTTTCCTCCTTGTTTTTCCATTTCTGTTTGTTTGTCAAACAATTGTATTGCGTATGCATCAATTACCTTCAAGAAAACAATAATGGTTCAGTTATTATGGAAAGGTATCATATATTGATTCGTAATGCATATTATTTGTTTAAAGTAATAAAAATTTTATACAATTTTACAACTTACAAAGTTTGAAACTTCACTTTCTCGCAATAAGGAATTGATATCCTTTAGTGAAATGATTACTTCATTAGTACTTGCTCTCCAGACTGTAGACCTGTTTGAATTAATTGACAATCACAAATTTAAAGTATGCAAATAAAATTAAACAAATCTAAACTGTCAAGCTTTGATTATTGACAATTTATAAACTTGAATGCATTTGATAATCACATTTTTAATTTATCCAAATAAACTATAACAATTATAAATTGTCAATATTTGAACATCAAATAACTTACAACAAGCCGCCTTCTTTATGTATATCCTTTAGCTTGTCACGAACTTGTTGAGATAACAACCTTGCAATTGCGGTCTTCAGGGAGAACGGTACTGTTTTTATTTTTTTAATTTTCTCAGTAACATCATATTCAGTTACATCAATGACTATTGGTTCGGGATCTTGTTCTTCAACAGACGCCTTTATCCCTTCTTGATTATTTAGCTTCCTTTTATTTTGTTTACCTCTATTCCTTTCAAATGTGAAATCTTGCATCTCCACATTTTTTCTCTCTTTAAGCTTTATTCTTTTCACAAGGGACGAAGGTGTCACAGTCTTTGATCCCTTCATCTTTTCTTCTTTCCCTGTTAGCTTTGGTTTTTTTTCCTTTGTTCCAATGTCTTTCTCCAAATCTTCAATCACAGCTGGTATTTCTGCAACAAAATTATACATGAAATGATATTAGATTACTTCACATAAAATTTGTTCGAAATTTTAAGAATATTGTATACTTTCTAAATTTAAACATGGGGAAAAATTAAGTCATGTATCCATAAATTATAATAAGTTTATTGTATACATAATCAGATAGTTTAAAAAAAATATGCTGTTCATGCATTATATAGTTTTTAGATTAACTTATTATAATTTATGTATACATACTCATATAGAAAATAGATTAGAAAAAATGTATACATGCTATTATGCTGTTCATGCATTATATAGTTTTTAGATTATACAAGATTATACATTACCTTGCTGTATGTCCAGCTTATTCCTCAATTGATCAATGGTATTTTTTTGCTCATCTATCATCTTATCCCTCATTAACAATAAAGCTTTAAAATCATCAATTCTTTCCTTCTGTTCCTTTGTCATTAAGTTGATTTTCCGTTCCAATTCCTCTATCTTCTTATCTCTGATGTCACAAGCATGCTGAGTGACATTATGAACTTCCAATTCTAATATTTTTTCATCCAATTTGTTCAATTCACCGGTTAGAGATCTGATTGTGGAACTCTGCGCTTCTTTCTCCCTCTTCAAACCCTCAATTACTTCCTCCAAACCATTTATTTTTATCTTCATTTGATCAGCTTCATTTTTTGATTGGTCTTTCTCTTGGCTTTCTACATCATCTGTCCCCTTGAATGGAATTAATGCCGAACATGTATTTGTGTCCATCTCAAAGTCACTACTTATCTCCTCCTTAATTTCTATGTTTTTTTGACCTTCTTCTTCTTCATCCTGTTACATATACAATCAAGTACAATATAAACCCTTGTAAACTGTATACATAGTATCTATTCCCCAAACATATCAAATATGTTATATCACACTATATTCATAAATTCAAAATGCACAATTTTTACCTGTAGCAACACACGATTTATATCTTCCATGTCAGCCAGCGTTGCGTGCACCACGCGTAGATCCCATTTAACAATCAATGTTTCTATTTGATTAGCTTCTAATAATGGTTCTACGATATTTAAGTGCTCACAAGCCCAATACTGTTCACAAAACAATGTATGGAATGGATATATGTAAGTATTTAAAATAAACAATTTATATTTAAAACACTAATAAAGGTATTTAAGTGCTCACCAGAATAGAAATCACGCAGCCTACTACTTTCTCTGGCGTGTTCACGTTCTCAGCTATTGAGTCCATAAGAAAGCCATGGATCCTAGCACTCCATGAATATTCCCTAATTTGACTCAAGTCCTCCACATATTTCAATATATCCCAACCTATGTTAGGGGCTGTGTTTGTGAAGAACAAGGATATCAACGTATGAAGCACTAACAGCCTTAAAAAATCCTCTCTGTCAGTTTTCTTCTTCCCTGCTGCAGCACTCAAAGCCTTAGATCTAACTTTTGATGCTACTATTCTGTCAACATCAGCTAGTCTTCTAGCTACAAATGGGCTATTAGGCTTTCTAGATGATGATTTTTGAATCGGATGAGTTCCACATTTAATTCCAAAAATGATGAAAAGTCTCTCTCCTCAAATTTCCGCTCCGTATTCCCAAGCAAGAATACGCCTTTAACACCGTTGTATGTCTTCAAAATCTTCATTATATCACTGTCGTGCTTCGAGCACATTTGACTGCTTAGCTTTCCATTAATAATTGCATTATATAGACTCCAGAAAGGTGTTTTCTTCAACACCTCTTGATGCTGAAGACTGGGAGCAGCATCATTCAACAAAGCAACAGTCGCATGTAGATTAGATCTGAAGTTAGTCTGAACTGTCTGTGCTTTTTCTGCATTGTTTCATGTAAATTTTATAATTACATAAGATAAAAATGAAAATTGAATTCATTTGTTGATTAAATTCTCATGTATATATATAACAATCCAGGAACAATCATGATATATATGTCTCCAAACCAATCATTTATAAACAATTACTAATCATTCATTATAGAATGTATACACGTCTCTACAAAACCCAAAAATGAAACATGCTTTCTAATTAGTAGATCACCCAATATCAAAATTATTCCAAACCTAAAAATAAGCCTAATAATAGCTACTATTCAAAGATGAAACAAATGTAATATGAAAATCCTAATAGCATGTACACATTGTATTCAAACTCATGAAAAAACAGTATATTAAAAATGAGAAACAAAAAATTTAAAACCTAAAATCATCAATATCAAATCTTATCACAAATGTATATAGTAAAGCAAATTAAGTGACACCCAATCTCAAATTTGTTGATCATCCAATCTCGCAATCAAACCAACCCTAACCATAAGCCTAATAGCTTCTTTTCAAAGCTGAATCAAACTAAATATGTTAATCCTAATAGCATGTATACATGATTTTTAATGTTAAATCATACAAGTATTTTCATTTTACTATATTTGTACATTATCGAAACTCACATTCAACCCTACCCATAAGCCTAATAACTTATTTTCAAATTAGAAACAAATTCAATAAGTATAACAAATTTGAACTACACAAGTATACACAAGTTATCCATTACGCTCTATTCAAAGATCATGTCTACTGTAACATGTGAGAATAATTGTTGATCAACCAATCTACCATTCAAACCAACCTTAACCACAATCATAATAGCTTTATATCATGGTTAAATTGAAAACAAATTTGAACTATATGTTCTATCCAAAGTTCACAATTAACATGAGATTAGGATTAATCAAACACAATTCCATTAGCATATTTAACTAATTATTCATTTATATATATATATGATGCATAAGATGTATACATGGATTACGACTACATGTTATGCAACATGGTTGTGTTTATACATGTTAAATCCACAATGCCACAAGCACTGAAAGCATATGTATACATCTGTACAGTGATACATTCAACCTTCACGCTCTCTAAAGTTTTTTTAACACATTCACCACAATCCTCAATGCCCAAGTTCCCTTCACACTGAACTCATTTTTCAATTGTATACATATGATGATTGAGATGTATACATGGTATACTTTGTGCATGTTAATTCCACAATGCCACAAGCACAATTATCGTATGTATACAAATGAGTCAATCTTCACGCTCTCTGAACTAATTTTAACACATTCACCGCAATCCTCAATGCCCAAGTACCCAACACACTTTAAACATTTTTCATTTGTATACATAAGATGATTGATATGTATACATGGTAATGGAGATGTATACATGTGGCTAAGGTAACTACGTGTGTATGCAACATAACTGTGTTTCTACATGTTAAATCCACAAAGCCATAACCACAAAGCAAATGATCAAATGTATACATCTAATATTGAGACGATTTAATGGTTCTCTAAAATGTGATTATCAGATTATAATATTAGGAAAAAATTCACTAATTTGTTCTCATAAATGTGTTAAACATCACAACTTCTCTTCAATTAAAATCCTCGATTAATAAAACATCCCTACATTATTTGAAAATTTGTATACATAAAATATATGTGTTTAAATATGATTTATGAGATCATCTAATATATGAACCGATGTTTTTCCTTTTATTGAAGATTTTTTTTGCAAAAACACACAAAAAATCTATTGTAAAACCCAATATCGATTAAAAAAACGTAATATATCCAATAATGATCAAAACTTTAAAAACCTAATCACTAAAAAATTAAAACTTTTCATAATATCAGTTCGATAAAACATAATTAAAAAAAGATTTTAGTGTAAATGCAACAGAAAAAGATGTTGTATACATGTTCACATTATCATCCATGACAATATTGTTTCAAAAAACTCATTTTTCTAACAAAATAAATGTTAAAAAAATAAAATTCACACACACAAAAAACAGAGGTTTGGAAGAATCACATTTTTTACCGATAAATAACCACAACAAATATATTGTATCCCCCAAAATCGTTTGAAAAAATCGTAATATACCCATTAAATATCATAACTTTATAACCCTAATCACAAAAAGATTAAAGCTTTTCATAATATCGGTTCTACAAAACACAAAAAAAAGTCGATTTCAGTCAAAAATCAACTGGAAACAAGTTGTATACATGTATACATGTCCATCCGTACCAATATGGTACGAAATACCCATTTTGGAAACCAGGAACAAAAAAAAAAAAAACAGAAAATAACCATAAAAAAACAGAGTTAAGCATGTATCCCAAATAAAAATCGAAAAAAATCAAACAAAAATAGTAAACAAAACCCTATACAAACCATTTTTCGCCGTCTGCATTTTCTTAACCTTCAAAACCAAGTTTGAAGGTTTCCTCAATGCCGATTTCTTCTTGTTCGTCATGCCGAAATAGAGAGAATGAACGTATTTGGAACGATCAGGGATTTTTGATTCGAGCTCACGCCGGATGGGTTTCTGAACGTGTGAAGAATCCTTTCCTAAAATCTAGCTTCGTGTTTTGGTAGTGCAATATCTATCAAAATATCGGTTACCTTTTTTCACGGCTACCAAATAGGAAGCTGAAAAACGGGTTGCCCCTTTTCGTAATTAAATGCATACATGGATGGGCAATTTTGTCCATTATAACGAAATTAGCCGGTTTATATTAGATTCAAAATGTGAGGGGTCTATTGGTAATGGACTACTATATAAAGCTTCTTTTAGTATAAAACCCATATAATAATTATTCCTGCCTTCTCTTGTACAGTTGGAAGTAGAAGAACAGAGGAATAAACCGTTGCAAGAATGCATGATTTTAAGATCATCATCACCGAAAGAGAGAGCGAAATTAGGATCGGATTTAAAAGGAGTAGTCGTAGTTTTCTTTCCGGAGAGATGAAGATATTTGTATTTTGGTATCTCATCAAGCGTGTTTACAGGGAAAAGCAAGCCGGAGACAGAATTAGGCATGCGAATGCGAATGCGAGTGAAATCAGGATGGGAGATGAGAGAGTACCAGTGAAATGATATGCATTTGAATCTGCACAGAGATTTTGCGGACAGGGAAATAAGAATCTTCGTCATGAGATCCTCATTACCAGCGATTGCATCGGCAGATTGATGTGGAAGCGCCCTGTGTATTTTGTGAGGAAGACTCATGTTTTGCCTCAGTGATTGCATCGGCAAATTCCTCTTCCCACGAGTGAGACCTTCGATTATTGATTGTCAAAATTTAGGTTACTTCAATTGAAATGTAAAATTGTGGAATGTAAAATTTTGGCAATGGGACATAAAAAAAATTAAAAGTTTTCAAATAATAATAATATTTGATTTTTTAGGAAAAATATTAAACATTACTTTTGAATATTTTGCTTTTTTGAACCAATAATCTATGATTTCCGAATAGTTAATAAACAATAGAAACCGCTTTTGGATCCTCTACTAGCATTCTTCCATACTAGCATCTGGTAGTATTTAAATGGCATGCTGACACGTCATTCTTCATAAAATTTAATGGTTGATATATGCTTACATAGCAAAATGACACATCTTCCCACCGTTTCAGCAAACAAATGACTTAAACCTCGTCTCCTTCTCCACCATTTGCTTTACATCATCTTCTTATGTGTTCAAATTTAAGAAAAAAAAAACCATACAAAAAATACATAACAAAACAAGATTATATACCCAAATACCCAAATTACAAGAAGAACCAATATCCAAAATCCAAAACAAAAGGCTTTCTTTCTCTCTCTTGTGTTCAAATTTCCATCTCTATCTAGCCCCCCCGACCCTACACAGAACCATGCATTCTCTCTCTAAAAACTCTACATGTAACAAGCTATCAATTTGGTCGGGCAACCCTCTAAAGAAACTTAAAGCCAAAGATGGAAGCTTGCTCTTGAACTTGGGTGACCTCAACACATACAATCCCCAAAAAACCACCACCGCCCTTATCGACATAGCATAAACCCAGTGGTAGCAAACAAGCATAGAATTATAAACAAGAATGTGGTTCGTGGGTTCCTCGTCAACTTAACAATACTTACAGCCTTACAATAGCTCACCCTGCAACTCCCATCACAATTTGATTGAGAGAGAAGAAGAGAGAAAAGATGGAGGGAGAAAAAGAAGAATGGTTGAAGGAGTTGAAAACCTCTCGGCATCAAAACGATGCAGTCTTAAGTTATTGATGGTTCATAAAAATGGGCCAAACGACGTTTAAGTTGTCTGTCTGCTGAAACAGTGGGAAGGTGAGCCGTTTTGCTGTGGCAGCAAATCTCAGCCGCTAGAACTAGCGAAGAATGATGTGTCAGCATGCCATTTAAATGTTAGTAGATGCTAGTATGGAAGGATGCTAGTAGAGGAATCGAGCGCATAGAAACCTACCTTTATCTCTAAACCACTTTAGTATTAACAAAGGTGTATCAATGTACTTTCATGTTCTCAAATTGAAACATCTCTATTAGTGAAAATACATTCTATTAGGGGTCCGTTTGCTTTCTAAAATCATTTTTAGAAAACTGTTCCTTCACATACCTCTTTAAAGTTATGTTCAAATAATGTCTTAATATATCAAAATTTTCATATTAGAAGTAAGTATGAAAAAATGTAGAGTCTCTTAGCTTTTGCCACAATCACTTCTAGTATGCAAATTTTGTATTCATCATGTCACTCCTGAAGTTGTCTAAAAGTGATTATCATTCCATCTCTTAGTTCAACTAAAAGAAAATCTAAACTCTAAAAGTAATTTTAAGTAAAGTTAATGCAACTCGTCTCTAGGTCTATAGGCCATCAACTAAAGTTTGATTATATTATATGTTGAACCTTATACTTTTATATATATAAATAATGAAATGATAAAGGGATACCTTACTTTATTAAAATAAGCTAATGTCCCTTCACCGGTAATTCTCGGGCATGGTATGAGATCTAGCGGTCATAGGACATTATATATATGTGTGTGTGTTAACCCCACCACCTCGCGCGCTCACTCGCTTTGTTTTTGGAATTGGATTCACTATCATCGTAGATTGTAGATAACTCATTATCCTTCTCTATTTATCATTCTCTTTTATCCACATTGTTTATCCTTCTCTATTATCTACTCAAGATCATCCAATCCTAATCATCATTCTCTATTGTGGGAGTCCACTTAGATTGGGTTTTGAAAAAGGAAAAGAGTTTGAGAAAAACTGGGAGTCGCCACCTTATTTTTAAGGAATAAGGAAACCATAAAAAGAGTTTTATTTTCAGTAAAACAATGACTCCATATTTTAAGGAAAATCAAGTCTTTGAACCAAAGTTGGATTCGGGGGCTAGGTTATGAGATAGGAAGCTAGGTTCCAGAACACATCCTGTAGGCACCTATCTCCCCTAATTAAAGGTCTCCTAATTACTTTTGGGCTTATCAAAATCTTATAAAAACAACCCTAATTATCTAATTAACCAAGAAAATATGAATAATAATACATAAATAATAATAATAGATAATAAGGAAAAAAGCAAACACAATCCTAAATACCTTAGGAGACACACAGTCATCCTAAGGGTGGACTTGAGCCCTATTTGGCTGCCTACGTACTTTACCAGTGTCCTGATAGAGATCAAAGTCCATCGTAGTTCGAATACCTAGGATTCTCCTATTGTAATGAACTACATCATCAAATGCATTCTACCTTATCTAAGACTCTATCTTCGAGAGTTTGTTTTTAAACATCAACATTCAATAGACTCCTAATGAACTTGGAACTCTATTTAAAAGATAATTCATATCCTTTGGAATTCAAATGCAATCACAACTCTTTTCAAAGTAGGAGTTTCATCCCGAAACAACTTCTTGAGTTCCAATTTCATTGGGATACCTTCTCGAAGATAGACTCCTAAACAAGCTAGAATTCCTAATTTGATGTAGTTCCTACAACAAAGGAGAATCCTAAGTGGAGTCAAGTGACTCCCTTAACCTTGGGGTATTCTAATTGGTTGATTATAAAATGGTATGGTCTATTGAAAATGCATTTGACCAAAGTCAAAGTTTTAAGAGAAAGTCAACCGATTAGCTGTTTTGGGGCCCAATTAGGGTTTTGAAATCCACCAACCAATTGCTCTCAAAATCGTTTCTACTTCTCGAAACAATTTTTAAAAATATTTAAGAAATTATTTTAAAGCTTTTGAATGCTTTGGTTTGATAAAAAGATCGAATCCTGGTCATTCCTGGTTGAAACCCTCTTTTGAGCTTAAAATGGGCTTTTGGGCCTTATGTGCCAAATATGAGCCCAAAGGCTCAATGGACCTTGCCACTGATCAACTTAGCTACCAAACACACCCTAAATATCCATGCCAAACTCATGGGACAATCCGGGACAAGATCGACAGTCATTCGGAGCTTTTGTGATCCAAAGGACAATGTTGTCTTTCAAGTCGCAAAAGACCTTATTACCTACCAAGCCTGACTCGGAATGCTATGAAATTTAACAGGGACATTCCTAGACTCATTAAAAACTAAATACAAAAAGAACCGACTCAATCTGACCTAAAAACCTACATGCGATAATGACCTTTAGCTAACTACACAAAATGGTACTATAGGAACTTTAAGGTTTCAGCATCCTATTTCACTTCAAACCATAGGCATCCATCCATGACTCTATTCAGGGTCAAAAATGGAAGTCTACAATATGAATTCATTTTTTACCAAATTAAAGAAATCTATCCCTAACCAAAGCACACGTAATATTAACAAATACGTATCGGTATACTTCCATGTATCAAGATATTTATTTTAGCAAATTAAAAGTTCCCTAGTGAAAATATAGTCCTACAACGTTATAAAAATAAAACACAAAAAATAAAAAACCTTCACGGAACCCTCAATCTCCTCAACCATGATTTCATCAATATATTCATTCCAAGATATATATACTAGGCTTAGTGTAAAATAAGGGTATTTGGATTGGTTGTGTATATAATTACCTGCTTAAAAATTGTAAATTGTTTAATCCAATCTCATTCAATCTTGCTATTAATTATTGCATGCCAAATAGGGGTATTCTAATTGGTTGATTATATAATGGCATGGTCTATATGTCTTATTATTTTCTTACAAAACATTCCATCTTGCTAGCTTTGGACCATCTTCTCGGAGGACGGATGCTTTGGAAGGTGAATTAAGGTCCCTTCCAAAAAAAAAAAAAAAAAAAATTATGCTCATTATGGAAATGTTGGGGGAAGAATTCAAAAAGGGAAATTTCAATTTTTGCTTTGATATTCTAGGAATGCCCTCTTTCGTGTTTGAGAATATTGAAAAATTGCTAGACACTTAGATTAGATATTTCCACTCTCTTATATATTGTTATCTTGTTTTTAACAAAATTAGCTCACAATTGATTTTATATAGGAAAATGCTACTTTTACCGTAACTTTTCCCGCATTAGGCATTCCTGTTCTATCTGTCAACATGACATCGGATGTTTTGAGACCACATTAACCATATTTAACGGTATATTTTTACTATCTTCTATTTTAAGTGTCATGAAGTGTATTTTTATTTTTACTGTCTTCTATTTTCACTGTCCTCAAGTATATTTTTACTGTCCTCGTATTTTCACTGTCCTGGAGTATATTTTCACTGTCTTTGTATCTTCAGTGTCTTAGGTGTACTTTCACTGTCTGGTGTATCTTCATTGTCATGAGTGTATTTTCACTATCTATTTTTAGATTTTTACTGCATTTTTTTTGCTTTCACTGTATTTATTTTAGGTTTTCATTGACTTTTTTTTTTTTTTTTTTTTTTTTT
>JAESVK010056887.1:0-18055 GCA_017140935.1 Hamamelis virginiana | reverse complement strand
TTTATTTTCTTTTAAATATTTTCAGCATTTACATCAATTTTCCAACACAGATTGCCCGCCATCCAAGAATAAAAATCCTGGTCGTAACATATATCCCAGAAGGAGAATATCTACCAAATAATCCAATGCATTGATTCCTTGTGTGTTGATTTCCATTTCTTGGCTCGTAATAGCAGTGATTCCTTGCGCGTGTGTGTTTGTTTTCGCTCTCTTAATTTGTCATTCTCTTATATGCCTTATGTATATTACAGAAAGGGCAATTTCCATGAATAATCGTAAGTTTCCAAAATATTACGCTTACGAATCCGATCCAAAACATATATATTACGGATATACATCTATTACTGTTTTTTTGGATGAAATTACCCTTAAAATTTAAGTTTGACCAATTTGTACAGAATCACCAATTTTATGTATAATCCCCAAAAATAAACAGAATCCCCAATCCCCAATTTATCTAATAATCACCAATATTGTTAAGAATCCCCAATTCACTTTATGTCACGTCAACATTTAATGCTAGTCATTCAATGTCCCCCAAATTTTTGTACAGGATCCCCAATTTTATGTATAATCCTAAAAAATAAACAGAATCCACAATCCCCAATTTATCTAATAATCACCAATATTGTTAAGAATTCCCAATCCACTTTACGTCACGTTAGCATTTAATGTGGGTCATTCAATGTCCACCTGAATTTTTTGAACAGAATCCCCAATTTTATGTATAATCCCCAAAAATAAACAAAATCCTCAATCCTCAATTTATCTAATAGTCATCAGTATTGTTAAGAATCCCCAATCCACTTTATGTCATGTCAACATCATGCATGTCATTCGCACATCAAATCAATCAAATATTGTCTACTCTATTGGGTATTCTTAGTAATATTGGGGATTGATGATTATTTGTAATTCTGGTGATCCTTTGTAATATTGGGCATTGGGGATTATACACAAAATTGGGGATTGTGTTGATTATTGGTGACTCTTCGATTTTTTTTTAATTCATCCGTACAAAAATTTTGACAATTTCAATGGTCAAATTGTAAATACCCATATGAGTGGAGGGTATTTATATCCTAAAAAAATATTTGCGTAATTAGTTTTGGATTGGGTTCGTAGACGTAATATTTTGAAAACTTAGGATTATTCATGGAAATTGCCCTTACAGAAATAATGTAATGTAATGTGCGTATATATGCAATTTCATTAAAATGTCAGCTAATTACGTCAAATTATATACAGATCGATGTACAAACTTAAACAATATGTATTTGCAATAATATGAGATTAATTAGGGCTAGCTCCATTCGCACTGTAAGATAGATTCAAGAAATCATTTAATTAATTTGCCTAACTCTGTCATTATAGTTATCAGTTATCACCATCATTATATTATTATTATATTATTATAAAGATAAATATTTAACTACGTATGAGGGTACTAATACTTTGATATATATAGGGAAAATGATCAATAGGCCCCTGATTATGGTCTTTTTTATCACTAAGTCCAAAATATAATATTTTATATTGATAGGCCCCTCCAGGTCAAATTAGAAGTCAACTAATAAGTATAGATTGTTTATAATACCATTTCCTTATTTTAAGCTTGATCTTAGTTAAGATATTATTTCATAATTTATTGTGATTAGATAATTTAACATTTGAATAACATCTCCTACGGATTAGGTAAGTGAGATATAGGTGTATTTTTGAATTTGAATTGTATTCAGAGTATTATTCGAGACCTTTCCTTGTCCAATCTCAATAACAACCCCAACACCAGTTTTATCTGAGACCTCCATAGCTTCACATGTTCCTCCATAGCTTCTAGTTCAAGCACTTCCATAACAACCCCAACACCAGTTTTATCTGAAACCTCCATAGCTTCACCTGTTGCTCCATAGCTTCACGTGTTCTTCCATAGCTTCCAGTTCAAGCATATCCATTATTGTTGTTGCACGTGTTCAAGCATTCTTCCAGTTCAAGCATTTCCATTATTTTTAAGTGGCTGATTTGTTATTCGAAAAAGATTAGTTTTATTTTATTTTTTACATGATTTATATGCATATTTATATCTTATTTCATTTGTGTGAAAGATTTATTTTTTACAGAGATACAAGTATCTCTGTAAATTCGACTAACTTTTCCAGAAACAATCATTGCAATAAGCCTATTAACCAAACCATGTTGTGCTGCTTCACGCTAAATCATGCAGTAGATAGATCTTCAAGATGGGTACAAAACTTGTGCTCAAGCATTGTGACAAATCGAACACCAATAGTATCTAAAAGTAATATGGGCATTTACTCCCTCAACCATTGGAAATACAGAAAGCTTATAAAGCAGATTATATATATATACACTTATATTTCATTATAATTGCCACCGGGAAAGCGGATGAACCTTGACCAAATATATTCGACTTAATAGTTTCTTGCTTCCTCTTCTAAAATGCATAGCTCATCATACTCTTCTCAGTATGAGGTTTCACGCTCACATAGAGTCATAACTCTATGTAATAATTCAAGATTAGTAATCACGCCCACAATGAGTCATGACTCTGTGTAATTGTTCAAACTTAAAAATCACGGCCACACAGAGTCATGACTCTATGTAATGATTCAAGATTAATATTCATGCCCACAATGAGTCACGACTTTGTGTAATGGTTCAAACTTAAAAATCACGCCCATAATGAGTCACGACTCTGAGTAATGTTTCAAACTTTAAAATCACGCCCACATTGTGTCACGTTTCTACTCAATATTCTTTTTTTTTTTTTTTATCAAAAGTCATGCCCACAATGAGGCATGACTCAGATTAATGTATAAAGAACTTGCCAAATATAGAACAATAAGTTCATAGTGAGTCGTATGTTTTGACTCGGCCCAAATAGAGTAATTTATATATGATTTAAGTTCAATGTGATTCATTTTTAAATTGGTGATATAATCCCTTGATTTAGGAAAGTGGATTAGGGTGGACTTTCCTTTGTAAATGAATTTTAATATTTGAAATATTCATTGATTCATGGATTTAATATTGGATAGTATATGTGGACCAGCTTTTTGGGCTTGAGGATCCACATCATCACTGGAGGTGTGATTAGGGATTTTGAGAAAAACAAACAAAGGAGTCACCACCTTATTTTTAAGGAATAACGAAACCATGAAAAATGTTTTATTTTAAATAAAACCAAACAAAACTTCATTTTCAATGAAAAAACAGTCTTCGAACCAGAGATGGATCCAGGGGCTAGGTTACGACGTGGGAAGGTTCCAAGCTTTCACTTGTAGGCACCCACCTCGCCCTAATTAAAGGACTTCTAATTTATTTGGGCTATTTAAATTCTTAATGCAAAACAATTATAAATAATCTAATCAACCAACAAAATAGTGATATAAATGCAATAATCTATATTAGTTATATTAATAATAAAAAAAAATATACAAGCAAACCCTAAGAACCTAGAATACCCTACGGGCATCCTAGGGCGGACTTGAGCCCTATTAGCGCCTACGTAACTTACTAATGTCACCTAGAAAGTATCAAAGTCCACGTAGTTCGACCACCCTTGGACTTTCCTATTGTAATCGACCATATCATCAAAAAGTATTTCAACTTAATTCAAGACTCTAACTTCGAGAGTTTTTATCCGTTTGAAATTATTTATTTGAAATCATTTTGAATTAAAAGACTTTCACAGAAATCCAAATATTCTAGATAATTCTTATCTTTAGAATTCAATTCCAATTGAAAATCTTTTTCAAAGATATTTCAAGAAAACAAATCATATTGAAGGAATCTTATCTCAAGATACAAAAATCTTAAAACATTTCAAATCCTTTCAAAAATCATTTAATAATCAAATCTTTCATAAAAATCATATTAAAAACCTTTTTAGAAAACCTCTCGAAGATAGACTCTTAAATCAACAAAAAATACTCAATTCAGATTATGATTTTTACAACAAAGGACCGTCCTAGGGAAGGTCAAGTGACCTTCCTAAACCTAGGGTCTCTAACTAACCCTAAAGTTAATCTAAAAACCTAATATACTAATGCAAATGCATGCTGGAATTTAAATAAATTAATCAAACATACATCAAAATCAATCCTAATCATGCATGAAAATGCTCCTAAATGCATACTAATTAAGCTATGTGAACCTAAGCATATTTCTAAGTTGGATTTGGCCCTAAAATGATTTTTAGAAGTCATTTAAGACCATTTTCAATTCCGGACAGATTTGAAAATGGACTTTAAACTTTGAAAAGAAGTAATAAAAATCGTGTTAATGACCTAGCATGCATCCAACATGAATATACTACAAGAATACTATAATAATCATGTGAAAACATGGCTTAAAATTGATAATAAAGCCATTTTAAAATATATATTCAAATCTGTACACATTTGAATACATACTTTAAATAGCCTAAAAATCATTCTTAATCCATGGAAAATAATGAACAAACACCCTAATATGCATACTAACATAATATACAAATTTAACCTACAAAATATACATGAAATCATGGCTTAAAAATGCTATTTAAGCCTCATCTAAGCCCATGTTCAAATCTGGACAGATTTGAACCTTGACTCTATGGGACTTAATTAACATAATTAATCCATTCAAAATAATGAACAAAAAATCCTAACTAACATGCTTGACTAGATTATTACACAAAATAACATCAAAACTAACAAAAGTATGCTTAAACAATTAATTTAAACACAAGGGGAGGATCTTACCTTTACACGCTCCCTCGTACACAATTTATACATTCAAACCATATATCGAATGTTTAAATAATCATAAAAACATGAAAGAAAGACTCAAGACTCACTACAAAAATGCCTCAACATACTTACACAATCATGGATATCATATAATCATCACAAGATTTCAAAAATCATGCAAACACATTGAAACATTATCCTAAGCATACTTACTAACATAAAATCATAATGAAAGACACCCTAAACATGCTTACTAACATAAAATCATAAAAAAGACATTCTAAACATGCTTACTAACATAAAATCATAATAAAAGACATCTTAATCAAACCTACATATTCCTAAACACACATATATACTACTGTCCTATATAAGAAAAATGAACTACATCCTATTCTAACAAACAAACATATTAAACAAATACCATGGATAATCAAACTCAAGCTAATATGATATTATCTTGCATGAACAATCAAGAGACTATCCTATCATATATAACAAACACATAAAATAGGAGATGATTCATCTCACATGAAAATGAGAAGAACTTCTACCATAGCATAGAAGAAGATTTACATGAGAATGAAATATATGAAAACAAGGATAGAACACTTACCCTTCTTCTCTCTTGTTGGCTACCTTTCTTCAAGCTTCAAAGATTTGAATCCTTTCTTCTCTCCCCCTTCTCTACTCTGGTTCTCTCCTCAATTGATGAACCAAAAACGAAAATCTAAAGTCTAGCCCCTTGAACCCTTTGTGAACCTCCTCTAACCTAACTCTATCAAAGCATACTTATAGAGTTAGGGTAAATAACCATGGATGGTTGGGATTAATCCATCTAAAAATGATCCTAAGGTTTAGAATCACTCATCCTAGGGTTTGCCAGCTGAAAACCCTCAAATTCTATCTTAAAAAAAATCGAATAAGGTCAGGTAAAATGGGTGGGAAAGTCCAAAATTGCCAAAATTGAAAAATGGGAGCGGGCATCCTGATGACCATCCTAGCCTGGACGGCTAGCTGTCCTAGGCTGGACGGTTGGCCGTCCTAGCTAGGACGATCACCGTAGTGACTTTCCCAATTTTCTCCCATTTTCATGGGATTTTCGTATTTTGGCCATATTTTGGTCAATTCTCATCCAAATTCGATGATCCAAGTATCAAAACGACCGTGTTTTGATCCTCCACATTTTGGTCAAGGTTTTTGGGTCAAAAATACTTGACCATGGTTAAGGGTTTTAGCAAAAAGCTATCAAATTAACCCGGTTGTGTCAAAATTGGTCATATGACCATTCCTTGTTTTATAAATTGATCAATTTGGCTTGCATCACTTCTAAAAACATGGTTTTAATATGAAATTGGTACTTGAAAATATATTTTGAAAATATTTGATTTTGGTGAAAACGACCAATTCACGGTCGATTTGAATAAAACCCTAATTCAGCTCATTCTTACCCTTGAGATCGATTTTCGGCGAATCTATCCCAACCATTCTAAGGTTCAATTGGCATTCCAAATTCACTCCATACATCCATATAAACTCAATAAAACAATCCGTTTCGACTTCGGAGGTCATTCAGAAATTATACGAGAAAAAGGACGAAAATGCCATTCAAGTCGCAAAAACCCTAATTACCTATCGAGCTCTCATCAAAATGCCATGAAAATTTATAGGGATGTTCTAAAACACCTCAAAAACCAAATGCAATACAAATGGGTTGATTCCAATCCAAATGTACACATGAAATAATGAATTGTCATTTTCCTCAGAAAAAGGCAATTTGGGTAATTTGGCCTTTTTAAGGCCAATTCCTCACCAAATAATCTACTCTTCGAGCTGATCATTTGTATAAATATATGATAGAAATAATTGGTAAAAATGGGGTGTCCACGGTTAGTTGATTTTCTAATAATATTGGATAATATCTTGTTAGGGTATTTTTGTCCATTTTAATCAATTTTCACACATACAAGTATCATCAATAAAGGCAGGGACCTATTGGTATAACACTCTTATACCAAAGGCCTATTGGTATAAAACCCATATCTATATATATATATATCATTTACAGTCATATATGACATTAATTAGAATTCAATTTGTGACTAGAAGATAAATAGATTCAGTAAATCATTAGTTTGCTTCTGTTATTGCACTTTTGTCAGAACAACTAATTGAGAGACAATCCCAAACAAATTTGTGTAATATACATGCATAAGGCACATTTTTATGAAAATTTAATATAATATATCACCCTAAATAATCATGATAACTCACATGCTGTGAAGTTCAGATAACTGTCACCTCAGCTTTTCTTTATGTATAGGGACAGGATCCGTATATTAATACTTTTATCACTGCTTTGTAAAATTTTAATGTGGAGATTGTATTTTGAGAAATCCACCATTATATTAAATAATCTATTTATAAATATCATGTCTGCAAAAAATTAAATTAATCGGACACTAGTAACCATTCGATCCATAAAGTCACATTTTTAGTTAATAGAAAATATCACATTTTTTCACAGTTATTGATGAAGTAGCTAATAATCTCTAGGGATGTCAATGGGGCGGGTTTGGGACGGGTCACCCCTTCCCCGACCCCGTCCCATTTAAGAAAATCCCATCACATTCCCGTCCCAAACCCGTGACGGGTCAGGGTTTCCCATCCCATTCCCGTCCCAATTAAAAAACCTCATCCCGTTACCGCCCCGTCCCGTCCAGTATAATATGGCGGGGCGGGTGGGGCGGGGCGGGTTAAACGGGGCGGCTGGGTCACAAGGGATCTAATGTTAAAAAATTACACACTACTGAAGGGCTGGTGGTTTTGAATCAGAACTGTCACACATTTTTGCAAACATAGAAAAACCAATGTTGCAGATATGTAACACAAGCTGGAATAATCCAATACACCAGACCAACCAACAAACAAGCATAATAATACTCTTTCTCAAAATTTCCATCATGCACAGCTCACAAGGAAGAGGTTCAGAAAGAACTATACAACATCATGTGACTTCTCTTTCACTAATGGTTGGTCTGGTAAGATGAAACTTGTAAATACAAGACTGAGATTCCTTTGGTATTATAAGAAACAGAGAAGCAATTCTAGAAATAAAGTATAAAAAGAGTTGAAAATATGTTAAAAAACAATGGTCCACGGCAGAGATCGGCAATTATAAGAAAGCTGAATCTGAGATCTTAGATTCAACAAGACACATGATGTTTGAATGCTAAACAGTGAAAAAATTAATAATAATTTTTAAAAAAAAAGCACAATTTTTATAAGAAAAACCAACTATATGGGACAACCTCACTTTTTGATAGATGGCACGCCTCAAATTAAAAAATACAAAAGGTTTCTCTTTAAATCCTTCTCTGTTTGCCCAAATCAAGAGGGGTGTTGTTCCCCTTTACCAAAATTAGGGGGTGTCCATATCAGTAGGCAAGTTTGAGTTTCAGACAATACCTCCCAAGAAATCCGCTGCAATTCGTATCATGTAAAGTTACATTCAATTTCATCCCTACCAGTATGGTTGGATCAGAATTAACATCATCAACTGCAGCTGCGATTGCTTGCTTTGCTGCTCTTCCGATAATTGAATCAACAGTAAACAGAGATCCAATATTCACAACACTCGATTTCGAAGACGAAACACTGGCATTTCGAGCCCTACCCATGACTTCAAATGGTGCCAACATACATAAAACCAACACCAGAAATGGTGGTCGACGGCGCAGAGCAGCGGAGAGAAGCTGAGGGCTGGTGATCGATAGCGCAGAGCAGTGGTGTGATGGAAGACTGGTGGTCGACGGCGAGATGGAGGACTGGTCACTGGTGGTCGACGGCACAGCTGAGGGAGTGAGGGCTGAGTTAATTCGAAGAATTGAGAAAATGAGGGTTATGGGAGCATTTAGGGTTTGTCTTATGAGGGTGTAATGGTAATTTTAAATGCTAAAATAAGGGTGTAATCGTAATTTCAAGTTAAAGTAATTGTATTATATATATATAAATATATAACCGGGTCGGGTCGGGTTTATAAGTGCATATCCCGAACCCGTCCCGAACCCGACCGGTTGAAAAACTAATCCCAAACCTGCCCCTAACCCTATTAAAATATCCCAAACCCGTCCCAATAGGGACGAGGAGGGGCGGGTACCCGGTTTGACCTGCGAAATTGACATCCCTAATAATCTCCAATCGGCTTAATATTTTGTAGACATGATGGGAATGAGAGGAACATTTAATCCAATAGTGGGTTTCTCAAGATATAACTCCCACGTTACTACCATTGGTAAAACTATTGGTAAAAATATTGGTCTATGGATATCATGTCCCATATATATATATATATATATATATATATATATATATATATATATATTGTTACCCGGACCGAGATGCAGATAAGAAAACAGTTGATAAACAATATTCAAATGCTAATAGAAATAATAGAAACAATTGATAATTGAAAGAATTCAAAAAGTTTCAGTTTATATATTGATAAAAGAAAAATAAAAACTTACAAAGTTCGATAGATAGAGAGATAGACGAACTCCAGAAAAAGAGAGAGGGGTTACAATCTCTATGGGGTTCGGAGAAGTTTACAAGTTGAGAGGGGGTGGTGTAAACTCTGATTTGCAAATGCATTTCAGGCTTCTTAAATAAGAAAAGAAAAAGCATTTGTTAGTTGGAGGTAATCATGTCTTCACATGGCTACAGTTTTGGGTGTCGGTTACATGATCGACCGTTGAGTTCTTTTTGACTTCTGATTACAGCTACAGTGCCAAACAGTAACAACTTTTACTGTAGCAATAATAGTTTTTTGTTTTGGAGCGTCACGCGTGACTCCTTTCGGCGCCTGACAAGTTGAACAACCGAGTGGAGACAAATCCACTTTCGGTGACAAGTTAAAAACAATTTACCCTGTATGGAGACAAATCCACTACCAGGGAAATATAGTGGTAAGTTGAATAAGTAATCCGAAGGCCTAAAATCATCATCATCATCAAGGCCAAGTTGTGCTGTTGATTCAGTTGAGTCATCTGATTTGTTGTCGTCTTCTATTTCTAAAAGGGCTGCAAGAAGCTGATCCTTCAACTCCTTTTTAGAAATTGTAGAAGACGTTGCAAGTTTGTGCATAATTTTATTTTTGTCCAACAGAACCTTTGCAGCATCTGCAGATCCTGAACTGTAAATTGTTGGGTGCTGTTTGAACCAGTTCTGAATTCTTTCTGGCTGGATATGATCAGTATGAGACCCATCCCACCATTTGACTGAAAAAGTTCGAACCAATCTTGGAATATGATCACCTGTTACAAGATCGTATCTCCAAGCCATGGTCCATGCTAAACTAAAATGTCCATAAAATAGCAACATTTTAGGATAGTTAAGTTGGGAGAATGGAGGACGAATTTTTTCTTGAAAGATCTGATATCCTTCAAGAATCTTAGAAGGGAGGATCTCTGGTAAAGGACCAATTAAATCCCACAAATTTAAGAACCAGTTGGGGACATCAAGTTTGAAAGTTTTATCAAAGAAAATCATCCAGGTATGACGATAACTTTGATTCTGGTAATAAAGAGCATTATACCAGGCAATTTGATAGTCATGATAGTTAAAGAAAGTTGGTTGAAAATTTACAGTAAATTTTCTTGGTTTGATTGGATCCTGGTTCCAATCTGAGAATGAAAGAACCCGAATGATTCTAAAAGTTGAATGAGTTATGACATTAGGATCAGTTTTATCAAAATGGTGTTTAAATACCGCTGATTTAGTGTTGACTAAAATAAATTCATAAAATTTTTGAGTTTTGTTGAAATCCAAGGGATGATACTGGAATTTCTTTGAAAAGTTTTTGTTAGCAATTTCGATTGCCCCCATTCTAGCAAATTCTTTTTCTACTGGAAGCAGATCAAGTTGATCAACTTTTTGAAAATATTTTGATTTAGGAGGGGGAGCAATATCAAATTGCTCAGTTTTTTGAAGAGTTCTTTGATTGGGCACAGATGTTGCTACCTGTTTTGAAGTTGAAGAAGTTGCTTCAGTAAATGTTTGATTTTTAACAATTGCTGATGATGTACCTTGATTCTTTGAAAGAGCAAGATACTGTTCTGAAGAATATTGTTTATAGACCAAAGCTTGATTGGCCCACCGTTCTGGAGTAGTGAGATGACTTTCATCTTCTTCCTCAGCAATATCTGCCCAGGATTTCTTTTTCCCTGGAACCGATTGAGAATAATATTCTGGAGTTGTGGTGAGGGCTAAAGAACCCTCAGAGTTTGTCTTTTGGGGTTTTGGTGGTGCAGCTGGCCTGACACCACCACCTCTTCCTCTAGGAGGCATTAGAACGATCTCCCTGGACGAATTCTAGAGTTAGGAAGTCTGGAACAGATTTTGTATCTCCTTTAATATATTATATTTCAAAGTCAAAAATAGATAATATTGCTTGCCAACGGGCAAAAATATGTTTTGATGCCAAGTTTTTCACATCTTTTTGTAAAACAGATTTAGCCGCCTGGCAATCAACACGGACTAAAAACTTTTGATTCAGATTATCGCTTTGAAATTTTGTAATGCAAAGTACAATTGACAAAATTTCTTGTTTAATAGTTGAATAGTTTTGCTGTGCAGAGTTCCAAGTTCCTGAATGATATTGAACAATTTTTTCTTTATCATTCATTTTTTGTAAAAGAATGCCCCCAAATCCTATACCCGAGGCATCAGTTTGAACTGTCTTAGAAGTGTTGGGGTCAGCTATGCTAAGACACTTAAGTCTAGGAGCTTGTTGTTTAATAGTTCTGATAAGTTTAGTGTGTTCCTCTGTCCAGGCTGGTGGATCTTTTTTCAATCTCTTCCTGAGAGGAGCACAAAGTTGACTTAAGTTTGGGAAGAAGTCTGAAATATAATTCAAACATCCCAAAAATCTTTGAAGTTGAGTTTTATCCTTGATAATGTCAGGATAGTTATTGACAAAATCAATTAATCGTTCAATAGGAAGAATAGTTCCGTGATGGATATTGTATCCTAGGAATCTAATCTTAGTTTTAAAGAGTTCAATCTTTTTGGCAGATAAAACGAATCCATGTTTTTTAATAACATGGAAGAATATATTAAGATGTTTCCAATGTTGTTCAATAGAGTTAGAATAAACCAAAACATCATCAATATAAACTATTTTGAAGTTAATATATGAAGTAAAGATATCATTCATAATATTTTGGAATTCTGACGGAGCATTTTTTAATCAAACGGCATTACATTCCATTCAAAATGCCCAAATGGAACTGTGTATGATGTTTTGTATTTATCATCATCATGAACTTGGATTTGCCAGAATCCAGATTTCATGTCGAATTTTGAAAATATTTTTTCATTAGAAAGTCTTTGTATTAAGACTTGTTTATATGGCAATGGGTACCTAATCCATTGCAATACATCATTAAGGGGCTTGTAATTAATTACAAGTCTAGGTACACCTCTTTCAAGTTCAGATGCTTTTTGGACATAGAAAGCTGCACAGCTCCAAGGAGATTTACTTGGTCTGATGAGCTTTTTTCTAAGAAGGTCTTTGATTTCATCAATGCAGTGTTTTAAGAGTTCTTCTTTCATTTGGATAGGTCGAGCTTTGGTTGGTATGTTAATTTCTTGGAAATCTTTAATATAAGGTAGTTTAACAATATACTTGTTTCTTTCCCAAAAGGCGTTAGGATGTTCAGAGCAAACCTCTGATTCTAATTTCTTTTGAAATGAAACAATTTCTTGTTGAATAGCTCTACGAGTTAATTGTTCATCAATTTTCCTACGAGCTATTTCTTTCTTTAGAAAGAACAGTTGATTAGTCTTTCTTTCTATTAAATTGAGTTCTGGAAAGATTGATAATGTTTTTAAAAGATTTAAATCTTTTAATTGAGGAGGGCTAATAAATTGAAAAACAATTTGTTTTTCTTCATAATTAGTCTGGATTCCTTTATTATCAACTTGAAATGGTTGTATTAAGTTTAGGAAGGGAGTTCCTAAAATTACATTTTGTCCGATATCTTTAACCAATAAAAAAGGTGTTTTAAGACAAACTCCCCCATTGCAGATATGTGTATTGGTAAGTTTGTAGTTAATCTGAAGTTTATTACCATTGGCAGCATTTAATCTTTCCTTGGTGGTGTCAAAGTATTTAATAGGAACTAATCCTTCTTGAATACAATTAAGATCAGCACCAGAATCAATTAAAGCTATTGTATCAATTTCATATTCTTTGTTAATTATGATAGTTAACCTGACATGCCACTTTTGATAATTAATTCTAGTTAATAAGTGAAGATAAGGATCTTTTCCAGTTTCTGGAAATTTAGAGTTTGATTCTTCAGAATCTGATCCTAATTCTTCATTATTCTTAACTTCATCTGATAAAAGTTTATCAGTAGACGATAAAGCTCTATCTTTTTTATAGTGCAAGAGTAGCCTGGAGACTTTTATTTTTAAATCACTAATGTCATTTTCATAATTAATTCTTAAGTCTTTTAGACCTTTTCAAAGTTGTATACATTCTTGTTGAAGATCTTTTATAGTAACATTCTTATCCTGTTTCTCAGGTTTAAACCTGTCAAAGATTTCTTTTAAGTCATAAGTGGTTTTAGCAGTTGGTGTTTGTTTGTGATTTTGTTCAAGATCTTTCTTAAGTCTAATAAGAAATTCTTTTCTTTTATCTAAGTCTTTAATCTCATCAATAAAATCAATGAGAATATTCTGTTCTCTAGTAAGTGTATAAATACACTTACAATTATCTTTAATTCTTTCTTCTGATTCTTCAGGGTTTTCATCCTCATTAGCAGAAGAATATATTTCATCTATTTGAAGTCCTTCTTCTTCAATATCAGATTCTTCTGATTGAAGAAATAAGTGTGATAGAATTTGTTTAAACTTATCTGAGATATCTAATGATTCAATTTTTTGTTTCATGGGACATTGTCTTGAAATGTGTCCAAATCTTCCACATTTAAAACAAGGGCCATTAGGTTTATTAGATGAATTGTTATTAGTTTTATTGGAGGATGGTTGTAGCCATTTATCTGTAAAATTTTGACCAAGTTTTTTAGTCCTAGTATTTCTTCGGAAAGGTTTCCTAGAAGTTGTAGGTGTTGTTGTACTAGTTGTATTAGTTTTAACACTTCTTTTCTTGGCATTTCTCTCTTTCTTTTTAGCCTATGTGGAAGGGGCTAAAGATTTAGATGAGAAGCCAAATTGTTCACAGAAAGAACCTAGTTCTTTCTTTCCTTCTTTTCTAATTTTCTTTTCTTGCTGTCTTAGTTTATAATCAGTACATCTGGCAATTCCTTCAGCTTGAATTGTGCTGATTAAATCACCATATGTAAGATCATCATATGGAATGATTCCATTATTTTGTTCTCTTAATTTAGTTATAACTTTATCTCCAAAATGAGTTGGAAGACCAGCTAGAAATTTTTCCTTCCAAAAAAGTTGGCTACAATATTCTCTCATCATTACCTTTGTGAGGAAGATATCTTTATACCATCGGAAATCTTCAAGTTTTGGACATTTTAAATTAGATAATAGATCAGAATCTTTGTCTTTAAGTTTAGAAGGATCTCCAATAAAATGTTTGGTTATGGCGAAGATTAAGGTTGCAACTGCATCCTGTATATCTTCTCCATCCTCATTTTTAATAGAGATACCTAATCGATCAGTTTTTACAGCGTTAAGGATAGTGTCTCGTTTTGCTTGGTTGAGATAATGATCCCACCAGCTTTTCAGTTGACCAGTAAATCCAGATACTAAAGCTTGAGCAATAGTATGATCAGTTGTGTCAGGATTTTTGGTTCTGTAGGCAGTACAGACCATTGTCATTTCTTGCAAAGTGTTTATTATATGATACTCAGTTTTATTATCTATGTTCCATTCATAGATAATCCCTCCTTGATATGCTGCTTGATGGAAAGAACCTCTTTCTTCCATAGCCATATCAGGAAAGGTGATTCTAGGATAGAAGCTTCTTAAAGGTTGTGTATGATGAATTTTATTAATTTCCATTTTTGGTTCATCTGGCAAGAATCCTTCTTTGTCAGAATCAGTTTCATCATAAGTTTTATCTAGAACTGCAATAGTTTTGCCTCTAGAAGGCTGAGGTGTTTCAGGGACTGTCCCTACAATTTCTTCAATATTTTTTAATTTATCCTCAATTATTTTAAAAATATCTTTTGATAATTCATTATTAGCCTTCTTAGGGATTTCATGAGGTCTAAACAAAGGAGTATCATCAGCCTTTGTTGGTTGAGCTACCTCTTTCTGGACTAGGTTTTCAACTCGAGAAAGTTGTTCACCTATAGTTACAAGATGCTGATTTGTAAAATTGTTTTGTTCAAGAATTTTAGTTATTTCCTTATCATCAAATACTTTCTTATAAGGGGAAGCTGTAACTGTAGTTCCTCTTATAGGGATCTCAAATTGTTCAGCTGGTGGATGAACAGATTCCTTGAAAGTATTCGGAGATACTTGCCAAGTTTTAGTAGTTTTGGTAATAACATTTAATTCTTTATCACTTTCAAAGATTTCAAGCCAATTGAAGAAACCTATTTGAATTTTATGGGCATTCATAAAATCATAATAAAGTTCTCTAATCAACTCAGTTTCCTCTTTACTATATTTTTTGAAATATGCTTTTCTAAGTTTTCGATTTTTCTTACTTGAAAAATCATCATTCAAAAGTTTTTTATTAATTTCAAAATCTTTTTCTAGAATATAGAGTTGAGGATCTACCTGTGAATATGTGGGTGACATATTTTCACTGTCATTATCCTGAGTTTTATTATCCTGTTCTAAAGGAGTGGTAGTATAATAAGGTTGAGGAATACTTGAATTTCTAACTCCAGTTAAGTCTGGAATTGTTTGTTCAAATATCCTAGTTGGGATAGAAGATGTAGAGGATCTAGCATCTTCTAAAGGTACCTTATTATCATTAGAAGGAAGTCGGAAGGAACTTCTAATGTTCCTACGAACAAAGCTGATTCCTACACTTCTGTCATCATATTCTACCATTCTTCTGATCCTAGAAGTTGTGACTTCAGGTTGTTTAGGTGGAGGAAGAATCTTTGGGAATTTCCATTCTTGTAGGAATGTAAGTTCATCCCAACGAATCTTCTTAGAAGTTATTAATTCTCCATGTTCAGCCTTACTTGTTTGCAATAGAAGGGTTTCACCTCTGGTTGATAGAACTTTAGCTTTTGTGTCTAAAAAGGTAGTGAAAACCTTATATCTTATTCTAGAAAGTAGAATGATAGGATAAGCTCCTGTCAAAGTTTCAGAGTTGTAAACTTGTAAATTTAAGGTAAGAACTTTCATAATATGTTCATCCTTAAGGCTTACACTGAAGTTGGGAAAACAGTTAAAATAAACAGGTCCATCATGTAGACCAGCTTCTATTCCTCCTAGCATAGATTTATCAAAGTTAAGCAGTCTACAATCTCTTAATGCCATAATTATGGACATATTGAGACCTTTCCTCATTAAGGGTTTAACTGCTACTTGGACTAATCCTAGATGGAGAAAGTTAAAACCTTCCTGTTTATATCTATTAATAGAATCTTGGTCAAAAAGTTGAATAGTTTTGAACTCATTTTTGAGCTCAAGAGTTTTTTTCTCAGTTTTGATATTTAGATCGGAAAGGTACTCAAAGGTACCCCGATGATAAATATCTCTTCCAGGTACTTTAGGAATTTTCCAGTTATCAAAGTTTACATTATTCATATTAATATTTGTCTCTTGTTTATTAACAGTTTCCTTTTCTTTTCCCTTTCGGGAGGACGATGATGCCTTCGACAGAGTTCGTGAAAGGAAACTCATGTCGGCTGTAACCCTAGGATTGCCTCCTTCGGCGATCTACCCTAGGTACCTAAGTTCTGCCTAAAGCCTGCCTCACTGCCCGATTTACGATCCTGCGGCAGAACTTACCGTCGGCGATAGAAGAAAAATAAAAACTTACAAAGTTCGATAGATAGAGAGATAGACAAACTCCAGAAGAAGAGAGAGGGGTTACAATCTCTATGGGGTTCGGAGAAGTTTACAAGTTGAGAAGGGGTGGTGTAAACTCTGATTTGCAAATGCATTTCAGGCTTCTTAAATAAGAAAAGAAAAACCATTTGTTAGTTGGAGGTAATCATGTCTTCACATGGCTACAGTTTTGGGTGTCGGTCACATGATCGACTGTGAGACCCCAAAATTTTCAATAGTAAATTTTCTTAATTATTATTATTTTATTTTATTTATTGCACACATGGAATTTTGTTATTGGCCATAGTGTGCCATGTGGACACTTTTTGAGAAGGATGCATGAGAGTATTATGAATGCATTATAATTGAAATGCATTATTGTGTCAGCAAGTGGTGGAGTAATGCATTATAATTGAAATGCATTATTATGTCGGCAAGTGGTGAAGTAATGCATTATAATTGAAATGCATTATTATGTCAGCAAGTGGTGAAGTAATGCATTATAATTGAAATGGAGTGAATGATTGATTATATATATATATATGTAGGGTGGGACCCGGGTGGGACCCACCCATTTTGTTGTGTTGTGTGTGTTGTGTTGTGAATGTGTGTGAATATATTATATATATATATAATATGAATGGGTGAGTGGGGAGTCTTGGGGGAAAAGAAGACAAGAGAGGATAAGAGATAGGGTGTCGGCAGAAAAGAGAGAAGGAAAAGGGGGAGAGAAAGGAGAGAGAGAAGAGAGAAAGAAAGGGAGAAAAGGGAAGATAAAAGGAGGGAGCTCAGAAGAAATAGGGGGGGGGAGTCGGAGAAGAGGAGAAGGAAAAATAAGAGAGAAGAAAAGAAAAGAAAGAGAAGGAGAGAAAAATGAGAAGCTAAGGGGAAGATGGAGCTGCACAAACGCAGAATACTCGGTAATTTAATTGCATAATTCCGAGCTTAGTGAGGTGAGATAGTATTTCTATTTTGATTATATTTCAATTTTTGGATTGAATATGGTATGATTTAATGATGAAATAATGACTTACATATATATGATATATATATGTATGGGGATTTCAAATCTTGGATTTTTATTTTATATGAAAATGAAAAGCTGAAAGGTTGGTACTATTTTTCCTATCAACTATATTAACTCAAGATCATGTGTACCAAATTTGGGAATTTTCCGATGAGTAGATTAATTTCTATAATTTTCTGAAGTTTAGAAATACTGAAACTTTGAAAATTTATAGTATATTGTGTATGTGTCCGAAAATTCTGAAATTTGAGTATATTGTAAAGCTTGAATTTAT
>JAESVK010056885.1:0-13354 GCA_017140935.1 Hamamelis virginiana | reverse complement strand
AATATTTGGCATAATTCTTGTATATCTTGAAAACCACATAAATGTTTACAAAACTACTTATGAATGATTATATGCATCTTTTTTTTTTTTTTTTTCGATTGGGGTTTGTTTTTCGTTTCTTCTTCCCTTCTTCTCTCTGCCATAGCCATAGTTGGTTTCTGCAAATTTTTTGCTACAAATTTGGTTGTGTACCTTGCTGCAATTTTTTTGGAGTTTAGGTTGAATGTTTCTTCCTTTACTTGCTACAGATATGGTTATGTACCTTGCTGCAATTTTTTTTGCTACAGGTCTAGTTGTGTATCTTGCTACAAATTTTTTGGAGTTAGATTGAATGTTGCTGCAAAATTTTTGCTACATGTCTAATTAAAATTTTTTGGAGTTAGGTTGAATGTGCTTTTAGTTGCTTCGAAATTTCATGGGAGTGAAATAGTCGACTATTGCTGGACCAAGGCATCTCAAATGCTGACCGCGTTAAATTAGAATTTTTGCTCCAAAACAACATTGTCAGTAGCATTTTAGCCATCAATTCTTCGATTGTCTTGTCCGCTAATGTGTCACTCATCCGGCAGCTAATTAACACCTGTTGATCAAGTGTCAGATTAACAGCAAATCCGAACTCAGTAATGTATACCATGTGACAAAAAAAACAAAAATAAAATTAAAAATTAAAAAAGAAAAACAAAGAATGAGTAAGGAAAATGATTTTGGGAGATGAGACATGACTCATAACAAGCTTGGCAGCACATTAACCCCAATCTCAGAGACATCATAGCAGTTTTTTGTCGCGAGGGATAGCAACATTATGGGACTTGTGGTCCGAATCTTATTTTCAGGTTTACTCTTTTTGTTCTTTAATGCTTCCATTGTTGTCTATTGCCCATGGCGGGCCATGGGTGCCAAGTTTTTTTTTTTTTTTTTTTTTTTTTGCCAAACATTGCCACCTTCTTGCATCAAAGCCGATTTAATTCCCCATCTAAAGAGTTTGATTTGGATTATTAAAACATCTACAGTAAACTATTTGAGCTGGCATTACTAAAATTTGACAATTGGCATCTAAATATAAAAGTTCTTCTAATGAACTCCCATTTGAAAAATCAAATTTTGCATTGACAGATCTTGATGTTAAATTTGGCACCTCAAATGACTGCAACCATTTTGTTGAAAATGAAAAAAATGATGGTATGTGTGTTGTTTATAAAAATCTTTTTGAGGTGAGATAAAATTTTTAAGTTTGAGCACAGTTATATGCGTCTCACTTAGTTCATTAAGTTTACATATCTAGCATGCTTGTACTAAACCACCTACCACAATAATTAAGATTTATACTAGGAAAAATTATCCAGACCCCCTTAGATATTGAATTCCATACCAGTAAGTCCAGAACACTATAATTTTTACCCATAACCCTCTCCAGGATTTTCTAAAGTCAATTTTAATTATTTAATGACAGATTTACCATTTTTATTGTTTTTATGGAGAGTTTTACTACCTTTTAAATAATGTAAATGTTTTGCTGACATTATGGTAAGTTTTTGAGATTTAATTCAATTCAAATTTTGATTTTTAATTGTGATATATCTGTTTATTGCTTTAAATAAATAAGTAAATTTACCTATTTATATAAACTAAAAATAAATAAATGTTTTTGAAAGTAAGTAAATTTACCTATATTTATTAACTAGAAATAAGTAAACTTATTTGGAAATAAGTAAATTTACCTATTTATATGTATTTAAACAAATAAATAAATTTACCTATATATATAAACTAAAAATAAATAAACGTATTTGGAAATAAGTAAATTTACCTATATATATTAATTAGAAATAAGTAAACTTATTTGGAAATAATTAAATTTAACTATTTATATGTATTTAAATAAATAAGTAAATTTACCTATAAATATAATCTAGAAAGAATAGTAATTTTATTTCACTTTTCTCTTTCACAAGATATGATTTCCCTCTATTTCTCCTCTTTTTTTTTATATTTTTTTTGAAATATATTTTAGTTCTCATTTTCATTCTCATTTTTTGACTTTTTGATAGCAGACCCACACGTTGCAAATATAAATTTATATGTCTTTAAACAAATAAGTAAATTTACCTATTTATATAAACTAGAAATATAAACGTATTTGGAAGTAAGTAAATTTACCTATATTTATTAACTAGAAATAAGTAAACTTATCTGGAAATAAGTAAATTTACCTATTTATATGTCTTTAAACAAATATGTAAATTTACCTATATATATAAACTAAAAATAAATAAACATATTTAGAAATAAGTAAATTTACCTATATATACTAACTAGAAATAAGTAAACTGATTTGGAAATAATTAAATTTACCTATTTATATGTATTTAAATAAATAAGTAAATTTACCTATATATACTAACTAGAAATAAGTAAACTTATTTGGAAATAATTAAATTTACCTATTTATATATTTAAATAAATAAGTAAATTTACCTATAAATATAATCTAGAAAGAATAGTAATTTTACTTATTTGGCATGTTGCAATGTGCTTTTTTCAGTGGCGTTTATTCATTTGGGTCCCAAACAAAAATAGTCTACTACTGTTCGTGATTAAGCTGGGAACTGGGATTTTGTGGGATTGCAAGGCAGCGAAGTAAACGGAACCGTCCATTTTGACACGTTTATTTTAGGGGATTTGTCGTCAGCGGCAATTTCTTCCCGCCCCGAGGATTTCTCACTGACTTTTCCACTCTCTGTCGAGGTCGGAGACCACTTCTTGTTGCTGTAAAAATGTGCTTCTGTACAACTTCCGTAACAGGAATATGATCCCTTCTCTGCCGCCTAGAAATTCAGTTGGAGCTCATTCTAATCATTTTTGTCCCAAACTGAAAATGGTAAAAAATTTGAATTTTTAGTAATTAATTGAGGGGTATATATGTCAGATCATAGTAGATAAGTAAATATAAAATTTTGACTTTTTAGGAAGGGGTTTTGGGTATACTACCACTACACTAGAGGGTTATGGGTTATATCCCCTTTATACTATCAACCCACCAGTCCTTCTATTATAAGGTGTGCCCACCTTACGCAAAGTTGCTTAAGGTGAGCTAAATGCAGAGCATATTTTAAAAAATTGACCGTTGGATTATATGAACTGCTTATCAATTTTATATTTACCAAAAATCATAGTGATCCAACAGTCGGTTTATAAAAAAACTAACCAGGGAAAAATGGAGAAATTTAGAAGAATAAAAATGACACAATTTTTTATGTGAGATTTGTCAGAAACTAACCGTTGGATCACTGTGATTTTTGATGAATATGAAATTAATAAGCAGTTCATCTAATCCGACAATCAATTTTTCAAAATATGCTTTGCATTTGGCTCTATTGATCTTGTGCAACTTTACTTAAGGTGAAGATATATCTTTCCTCTCATCAATGGAAAGTCTTGACTTTAATTATTTTGGATTTTTTTTTAATAATAAAAAAGAAAAGAGCAATAATTTTCTTTAATTTGAAATCTGTATGTCACGCACTTCCCACTCACACTTTCACGAGGATGGCATCATGGAGTCATGCATCATGCGTGCTTATTGATGTGATTGGAAGACTTTTGAACACTGAAAATAGAAAAAGATACCAATTTCTTATTAGACTCTAGGTACAGTGACTTTGTCTGATGCAGATTTTTATAAAATTTGACTGATATGGAGTCTCATGGCATGGCTAATTGCATCATTCTGGATAATTTTTTTTTATAAAAAATAATTTAAAAAAGATGCTAGTGTCACTCATGATTATTATTCAACTATGACTCTCACTCACTACACGTATCTATCTTATAAATACAGTCTATATAAATATTAGTTGATGGATACGTGTTTTTACGTGTCAAGCTTCAAGCTTCAAGTCTTGCAACCAAGTTTTTTGGTTTAATTATATTATTTTCGTAATGTTCAGACCTAATATTTTCATAAATTCAATGCATAAATCTATTATAAAGAGATAATTTAAATATTAAATTAGTTTAATAACATTATATAGTGTTCACATAATCTATTTAGCTCAATTTTTTTAATAATAAACAGATGGATGAGACAAAGTATTACAATTACATAATTTAATCATAATTTAACTGACACAACATACTATCAAGGCCAACATAATCACAGGGCCTCTAAAGTCAGTTCATTTAATCATTTACTATTCGTACAAATAATTTTAAAATAGAAACAAAAATCTATTTATCCTAAGTCAAGAATTGACTTCATTGGATGCCATTAACTCATTTTTATCAATCATACATATCCTACTTTTTTTTTTTTTCAAATTTTAATGGCTAATAAATGAGGGAAGTCATTGATTAGACTTTAGAGTAAGATATATATATATATATATACTAGTATTGACCCGCGCGATGCGCGGCCTACGCAATGTGCGGCAACCACAAATAGAATTATAAACAGTAAATTAATTAGCACAGTAATAAAATGAAAAGAAAATGATGTTTACTCTATATCGAAGTACGGTACATAAAAATTAAATTCATTTTAATGTAAAAACTTATAAAATTAATAAAGATTCATTAAATATTAATGTAAGGAAGGAATCCTATGAAATAAAGCATAATTAATTCAACTCTTCTTCAACTGCTTGCCCGCGATATTTGCCATATATCTGTAAAAAAGAAAATTACAATTTTTAAATAAGTCATACATAATAATGAGGTGAAATATATCTATTTCATTGTATATTAAGAATCAAATACCTTGTGATTTTCATGCACATTGACATGTACTTCTTTTTATGCTCGTGTTTACGACGTCTATAGAACTGCATATTAGAGTGTCAATTTTTTTTGAAATATGATAAACCAATAATGAATGTTACAACATATTTTCAAATATTACCTTCTTGATGTACGCGTACTCTTTATTTCTTTTTTTCCTCAAAACATGCATTGTAAACACGTCTTTTTCCTCAAGACACGTCTTTTTCTTCGAAACACGTGTTGCCCTCCCTGAAGCATTTTTTCTATGAAAAAATAAACAATTTTTTATCATGCATTATATGAATATGGTTATTATATATGAATTTCAATATGTATATATCTGCACTTACTGTTCCGCAATTAATTTTTCCAACTCACGCTTCACTAATTTCTTCAGTTGTGTTTTATCAGCGTTTACTGCACACTTCCACCCTGGACTGAAAATTGTAAAATGTCTAACCTGAATATTCAAAACAGAGATGTATATATATTAGCAACATGTCAAAATGTGTAACAATTATATTCTTGTTGTATGGATCCTATGTATACCTTATTATCAGCCACAATTTGACCAGGTAAAGGTTTTTGATCCTCAAACTTATCCCAAAGAACATGGCGAGGAATATTTTTGCCCATTCCTGTAATATATATGTTCTTGAATTGTAAATTAGACATTATGATTTGCATACGGATCAAAACGCAATCCGATAGATAAATACAACACGTGGTAGCAAAAGACATACCAAATACTTGTAATCACTATATTTTTCGTTTTTTTTTTTTCTAACACATAGTATTATAGAACTTCATTTCACAATATATGACATAAATCACACAAGTTTAAAATAAATATGATAAAGATTCATAGAACTGCATACTATAAAATAAACACAATAAAGACAAAAGAAATAATATTGATAATGTTTGAGTGGAAAAAAACTTTAAATTGTATCTAAACTGTAACAAAAAAAAAAAAATGAGCTCAAAAGTGGGAATTTCCATCTGCTAGCCCGGATCGTTTCATTCATATATAATCTGCAAAAATAAATTTGAGTTAGAATAATGTTTATAATATGCCAATGTGGATGAAAAAATAAAGCCAAAGAAAATGGACACAATTAATTTTTTATTTACCTCATGCCAATAGAATAATTTTCAGTCCTTATCTTGATTTCCATTCATCATGTTCCGCTCCACTTCATCCAACGCATTTGAAAAAATGATATCTTCTTCGAGTTCATCTAAAACTCTCATCAAAGTATTCACATTTAAACCTTTTGTTTTGAGCTTTTCATTTATAATTTTTTTTGGCCACGAAACCGGAAGCGTGCTAATTACTGCATGAACTAAGATAGCACGGTGTACCCGAAAACCTCTATTCTTAAGCTCTTTGTAGATATATTTCTTTTTAAGAACATGATCTCTCACGACTGAATTTGGATCCATTACATCTTTCTCCAATTGTATCCATAAAGGTTGCACATCGCGTTCTTCTTCTTCTAAGAGTTCCATTAGTTCTATGGAAGATGTTGGTTTCAGTTCTCTAATTATCTTTTCTTTCGCTAAATCCCAACATGATGGTAATGTGTTTAAAATTGCTTCCATTAGGTACTGTTCACTAATCTTGTATCCATAATTCTGCAAATTCCAGACATATTGTATTTTTCTTAAGGCATGCTTATACACTGGAGTCCCCTCTTTTAGACACTTATTTTCTATACTGTTGAAAATTTTTTTCACTATTAGGCGTAGGCTGCGACGACGGTTAATAGGAGGCCGCATTTTTGCCTGTAAAATATATGAAACCAATAATAATAATAATAATAATAATAATAATAATTAAAATAAAAAATAAACTCATGATGAAAAGATTCGGATGATTTAAATTTTGCACAATATCTTTCTATTATATTTGATAGGATGATAAGTTATCACATCTTCCAACACGTTTATTATCGGTTAGAAAATAAAACTAAAAGTATTTTTCAGAACATAAATAAACAAAATTGGTCCACTATGAACGATAAATGAAAAATATAATAAATTGAAGACAAATTAACAAAGTGAGTAGATTACAAAGTGAAAAATCATTTCTATTGGGGAATGTCATTAAAAACTTCTTTATAAACGACATTTTTCGTGAAGTCCTCTGGTAGACCTTCTCTATTAACTATCAAAACTTTCAAGCCAGAAGGAGATGTAATACGGGATATTGCTACATACAGCTGACCATGGGTGAAAACCGTGTTAGGAAGATACAGTCCAACCATTCTTAGAGTCTGCCCTTGACTCTTATTGATTGTCATAGCGAATGCCAATTTCACAGGGAATTGCCTCCTTTTCAACATAAATGGCCAATGTGTGGTAGGAGGAGATAGCTCAATACGTGGAATAAGCACGGTCTCACCTATATTAGAGCCTGTAATTGCCTTGGCTTCAATGACACGATCTCCCAACTTATGAATAATTAATCGAGTTCCATTGACTAAGCCTATAGATTGGTTGATGTTTCTCAAAAGCACTATAGGAGCTCCAACTTTTAACTGCAAACAATGACTTGGAAGTCCTGGAAAATTTAATGTATTCAAAAGTTCCGGAGGATTCATGTTTTGTTCAAGACCCCCATCCTCAGTTGGTGACAACCTATCTGCACTGTTATAAGTATGGACATCTCCGGGAAGCATTGACAACATAATAGAATTCAATTCATCAACATCGCTGTTCTTAGGTGCGAGAATACTACGTTCTTTCATGTATGAACAATCCGTGTACATATTATGAAGATCAGGATAAATTGCATCAATTAACCGTTGCAAGCTTTCCTTATCATTCTTAATAAGGAATTCTTTCGGAATTTGTATCCAATTGGGCTCGACATCTTGATTAAAAGACCTTGCAGGTGCCTTTCCATCACCAACCAACCTTATCCAATCAGCAAAATCTTGCAGTTGAACTCGCGTTTGCTCGGATATATCTTTTGCCATAACCCGCATATTAATCCTTAAATGCATAACTCGACAATTACTCCAAACTGGTACTGATTTATGCAATGAAGCTTCCACTGTTTCTTCCCGTCCACCTTTAGAAATAACAGGCAATATTTGTCTAAAATCACCCCCCAATACAAATAATTTGCCGCCAAAAACTCTATCACACTTTAGTAGGTCTCTAAACGTGCGATCAACAGCTTCAAATGCATACCGACTCATCATTGGTGCTTCATCCCATATAATTAGGGAGGCCTCCTGAATCAATTGAGCCAAGTCGGTTCTTTGGCTAATAGAACAACATGATGTTTCATCAAGGTTTAGAGGAATCTTAAAACGTGAATGTGCAGTTCTACCACCTGGAAGAAGTAAAGCTGCAATACCCGATGAAGCAACCGAGATGACAATCTTTTCATCTGATCTGAACTTTGCAATTAGTGTCATCCACAGGTATGTCTTTCCAGTTCCACCACTACCATAAACGAAGAATGGCCCCCCATCTCGTCTGCTATATGCATCCATTATGGCATTGAATATCTGCAACTGATCACCATTTAAACCCGCATGTAGAGTTTCAAATAACTGACTTTCCTCAGTACTATCATAAGCGAGTTCTTCCCTTATCCATCTATTTGTAATACGAAAAGCCAGTTGGGTAGATGGTAAGGGCATAGGCGGAAACTCCTTTAGAGACCTACCATTCCTATTTAGGATTTGCTCAATCTCATGCAATCCTAAATTTTTCAATTCTTCTTCATCGAGATGTAAACCACTGTCACCCAATTGTCTCCTAACTCTAGTTTGGAAATCATCTGTAAGATCTTTCCAATGATTGTCCCATAATTCAAGCGGGTTCGTGATCTCTGAGAACATCAACATCGAACAAAACATATTTCGAAGCGAAAATCCAGATGCCCAAGTTGATGCTTCCGCCAGTGCTTCACTCCATTCATTGTCATCATCAAGGAGTCCCAATGCCAAACACGCATCTTTAAAAGTTGGGTGCACAATTCCGTTAACTGTTCTAACATCCTCATAACAGGTTGCACCTCGAACTTTATTAAGCAGCATGCGCAAATAATACCGTTCCCCAGAGTTTGGATGTGCAAAAGGTAACCTACCAATGCACTTCCGTTGCTTTCGCACGGTCCACTCTTTAATCCCCCTATTCCATACCCATGAGGTAGGAAAATCGGCATAGATCAAAGTTCTTGCTTCTGGATACTTTCTATTTGCTTCAAACCACTTCGTGAACATTGTATCCTCAACCCCTTGTCGATCAACAACTGACTCAACGTTATCTGTGTCACTGAAGACTACAAATTGTTCACCTGGCAGATGATACTGCAGCCGCTCAACTGATGGATACTGTTGCTGAAGTTCAAACTCAAATATCCTCCAACATGATTCAATTGCAGATACATATCGACAATCAAGATACTGTTTGACCTCATCAACCAGTACACAACGTTGTTGCCCATCATTAACTGGTGGCAACAAATTATCCTCTATAACAATCGTAGCACGATCAAGACCTTTATTGATGTACTTGTACAGATACTTCACAATTTTACCTTGTGCAACACGTTCCATATTTATATGTGCATCGTACTTAACAATGAGATCACGATTGTAAGGAATGACCCATCGATTGTCGATAGTCCTTCCATTTACGATTGCTGTGCTCCCATTTCGACGCCTATAGATCACAAAGCCATTTTCATCTATTGTTGTTTCATTACAAAACTTTTTTGGATAGTTCTTTGAACATTTTCCATTCACCATACACGGAGCTTTAGGATTATCGACACCACATGGACCATGTATCATACATTTAGTCACTGTTTCATAAGCCAACGGATCAGTTCTCTCATCAGGAAGCTCAGCACAGATAACTTCATCGATGTCTTCACATGTAAGCGGCTTATCTTCGCTCACCAACGTCAACAGAATGTGGGCATGTGGCAATCCTCGTTTTTGGAATTCAATAACGTGGATGTCTGCATTAGTAATTTATATTTTTACGGAAAATAATCAGTGCATATATCTTGTTATTGCAACTAACAAAATAAATATAGATTAAATGTTAATTTTTTCTAAAACAAAATTACCTGCAGCGACTTTTCCAAAAAAATGTTTTTTCTTAAAGTCATTCATCAAATTTCGTAACTTGATCCGAAAAATCCTTGCAACTATGTCAGGTCTATCATCGACTCGTTGCCCAGGTAATATAGCAAGCTCAGTTTGAATTTCTTTCCAACTTGGATTACATGTGAATGTAATAAAGAAATCCGGAGGACCAAGGGATCGACATATTGCCATAGCATCCTGATAACGCTGAATCATGTTACGTGGACCCCCTGTAAAAGATGACGGCAAAACAAATCGCCTTCCTACTGCAGATGCATCAACATCGCCAGCAGTAACTGCATCCTCCAAACCCCTATATAGATCCGCTCGCAACTTATTTTGGTTGAGCCTCACATAAGTAAGTCTGTGTTGTTCTATAGCAGCATAACAGTCAACCACGTATTGTTGGAACAAACGCCCTCCCATCAAAACAGTTTTTCCTTCATCCTCACGGAACTGTATTCTAAATGAAATAAACTGCCTCATCGACACCCCTTCATGAGATTTTCTAGATCCAGGTGCAAATGGTATGCACCTACGCCATCCATCCGTCCCAAATGGAAAGAGTAGGGGATATTGTAGCGGCATGTAAGATGGATGTGTTTCATCAATCCTCTTTAGAGTTCCGTCAGATTTACATACAACGATATCTCGATTTCCCACATTTGCTGCGCCATCACCTATAATCAACGCTGCAATCTCATTACATGTTGGTCTGATGTACTGTCTTTCGCTTCTTGATTGTAGGATTCGGACGCTTAAATTTCGAACCTCACTCCCAGACATCATATCACGAGCATTTCGAAAAATCTTCACATATGGGTTAATCTCATTCAACATTGATTGCAATCCTTCTAATGTAGAAACATTGATTCCTGAAGCATGCTCCTCCCTTCTTATGGCATCGAGACGATTCTGAACTTCATGCTCCGTGTCATATATGTAAAGTTGAGCGAATTGAGGCTTTTTTCCAGGCTCAGGAAGTAGTGAACCTATTCTGTGGGTATTTTCCCCGCTAATTCGAAAAACATACGGGCCTCTTCCATCCAACACGGAATGATCGACTTTACCACCCATTGACGTGAAGGACAACATCGAGTTGTAAGCTCGTATATGCTCTTTGAACCTCAAATCAGTCAAGTTTAATTCTAAAAATTCGGGGGTGGGTGGCAATAAGGGCAGGATCACTTGCCCACTTTGACAACAAATACTAAATCTAGGGTTAGTCTTTGTGCTATTATCAACCTTTTCTTCAATCCACATCAATGCCTTACAGTTGGGACATACAGATGTTCTAGAACTAAAACTCCATCGTTCTGAAATCTGTTGTCGTCTCGGACGCACGACAGATGCAACAACTGAAATTAATAAAAGAAAAAATTTAGTGCCTAACATTTTAATGACATTAGTTATAGATAATGTTTAGATCTTTACCATTAGTTGCACCATTAGAATGTTCAATTTGTGTAGTTTCTCCAATTTGCAATCTGCTAGAGCGCCTTATCGTGCTTAATAAAGGCGTCGTACCTAAATGCTCTTGAGTCGGGCAAGGATTTTGGAAATTGTTATTGCTCAAAGATGGACAGGCAATTGGTGGACGATTATTGCCGGTGTCTCCTTGTACAGATTCGACACGACAGCGTTTGGAACGCAGTATAGACATCCTTAAAATCCTTGCGTTCTTTTGTGCAGCCCGTTTTTGAAGCACTGAATCTTCACGATATTTGTGACGTGAAAGTTTTAGAAAAAAATTATATTATATTAATTCTAATAATTATATTTAAAAGCGATAGGGATCGCCTGCTTACCTATTGTTGATGTCATGGTGTTTATGGTACTATTCGTGGTTGAATTCTCCACGATAGTATTTTGCCGTAATCGTTTGGTGTGCAAGTTTGACATTCTAACAGCTCGAGCCTTTTTTTGTTCCATAAGGTTTTCTGGAACAAATTCAATAAAAAAATGATAGATCAAATTCAATAAAAATTAATGATTTTATCTCATTACTTTATTATTTCTATAATGGATATTTTTTTTTTAATTGTACTTTTATAAATTTAACTACAATTAAACAGTATCAAGTATACTACTTTTTCTTACAATAACTTATTCTCTATCTAATCATAAATTATTTTTATATTTTTTTTACTCAAAAACTTGTCCCTATTAACTTTTTCTTACAATAACTTATTTTTTTCTCCCATCTATTTAATAAGATATTTTCTCCCATCTCCTTAATATTTACAATCTTTTAATGTATTATTTTAATATAAAATACTATACCACTATAAATGTATTTTCTATGTGTCATTTTCATTTATTTTAAAATTTTCCAATAATACAACTTACTTTATTTTATCCCGTCTATTTAATAAGATATTTTCTCCCATCTCCTTAATATTTACAATCATTCTAATGTTTTTAAATTTTTAAATATAAAATACTATATCACTACCTAGGGTTTTATATGTGGCATTTCTTATTTTAAATTTTTTCTATAAAACAACTTACTTGATTTTCACCCATCTATTTAATAAGATATCATATTACTAACTTTCTGAATTTTTAAATAATACAATTCACTTTATCTTAGTTAAGTTAACTTAGTTAAGTATAATTTTTATGCTCACTTTGTATAGTTTCTCATTCATTTTTCTATTTTTATTTGGATATGGGATTAATATAAAAAAAAAAAAATCAAGAACAATCTAAAGATTAATAGTTCAAGCCCAATTCTTAGCTCATCATATTGCTATCTCAACATTTAATTATGAATCTTTATTTTAATTAATATTAATATTAAAATTTTGGGTTTGAAGAAGCATCTTATGAATATTGTGATTGCCAAAAATCACAATTATCCAATGGTCGGTTTTTGAAAAATGCCAAAAATCACAAATTCTCCAATGGTCATTTATCAAAAACTAACCATTAGATCACTATAATTTTTTGCAAGCACAGCATTCATAAGGAGTTTATCTAATCCAACGACAGATTTTGTATTTTACAAATTATGAATCTTTATTTAAATTAATATTAAAATTAAAATTTTGGGTTTGAAGAAGCATCTTATGAATATTGTGATTGCCAAAAATCACAATTATCCAATGGTCGGTTTTTGAAAAATGCCAAAAATCACAAATTATCCAAAGGTCATTAATCAAAAACTAACCATTAGAGCACTATAATTTTTTGCAAGCTCATCATTCATAAGGAGTTTATCTAATCCAACGGCAGGTTTTGTATTTTACAAATTATGAATCTTTATTTTAATTAATATTAATATTAAAATTTTGGGTTTGAAGAAACATCTTATGAATGTCGTGATTGCCAAAAATCACAATTATCCAATGGTCGGTTTTTGAAAAATGCCAAAAATCACAAATTATCCAATGGTCATTATTCAAAAACTAACCATTAGATCACTATGGCTTTTTGCAAGCATGGCATTCATAAGGAGTTTATCTAATCCAACGGCG